>SOPF01029063.1:0-49489 GCA_012979155.1 Hypericum perforatum | reverse complement strand
TTGATTTCCCTTTCCATTTCAGCGCAAATGGTATCGCAACTTCTTAATGAAGGGGTTTCATCTTGTTGTTCTCTTAGCTGCCGGGCCTGGAATACGGGATACTCAAGTAATTTCAGTACTTAATTACTATACAGAAATACACAAGTGATCCTAATGCTTCCTGTGATAAAAATTCTGTAACTCAAAAGTGTCCAATTTTTTACAGTGTGGTTTCAAGATGTTTACCAGGGCTGCTGCAAGAAGACTCTTCACAAACATTCGGCTAAAGAGGTCAATGTTGCTCTCTGCTCACCCCAAAGAATTGTTAGAATTGACTATGAAACTCACAACGGCACTGTGCATTCATTCCATGCAGATGGTGCTTCGACGTGGAGTTGGTCTTCTTGTGCAAATGGTTTGGTATCCCAATGTTAGAGATCTCAGTGAACTGGTCCGAGATTCCTGGATCGAAGGTGAATCCATTGAGCATTCCCAATATGCTGTGGGAACTGGGCCTTATGTCTGTTGGTTACAGGACCAAGATGTGGAAAGTTGGCAAGTAAAGCCTTGATCACAAGCTTATTGATGGATGGGGACCAGTAGCCATCTTTTAGCCACACTCTAATTACATATTGGTGCCCCTGGGGTGGCATCATGTCGTCAAATATGCAGATAGATAGATAGATAGATAGATGAGATTTACACAACCCACCAGCCCCAAGTGGATCCGGGAAGGCATACTTCATGACGAGAGGCTTCTGATTCTTTTTCGAAGAAACTATAGAACAGCCCATCTGACGTTACCAGTTTTGTTTTCGCCTATGGAAAACTGAAACTTGCTGTCTAATTCTAAAGTTGTTCTTGTTGCACCTGAAGTTGGGACGAAATCCATCAACAATATTGTTGTTGCGGTAAATGCCATTGACATTGCCATTGTTTTGGTTATTAATTCAGTTTCCGAGTGAGGTAGAATTTTTTAAATCACATGATGCTCGTACAGTGGTACATTCTTGAACTCAAAACTTACATAAATTTCAACTCGATTGACTTTGGGGGAGCTTTAGGATAAGAACACTCGGCTTCTTCCACTAAAAGTGATCCATACGAAGCAGTAAAACCGTAACAGAAAAAATCAGGTGTGTTTTCATATCAAGGTTGGAGACTGTTTCGTTCCTCTTTTATGTGGGCAGGGGTTCTTTCGCACGAACTTATTAGCATCATATTGTTCAATTTCTATACGTTGTGTTGCCTAACCAGCCGGGATTAAGAATGAACTTTCAGGTGATAAACTAATACAAATCGGCTTTAATAATGGGCATTTTATCTTGATCATTGAAATTTGTCAATTGACACCAACTGGTAACGGATAAAGATGCCAAGCAAAATTTAAAGACCAAAATAATAAAGGATTCAGGAAGCATAGCAAACAGTCCAAAAAATTGTTGGATGCTAATAAAAAAGGTGGACCACTTTGGTAATCAACTCGTCGCCTTCTTAAAAAAGTGAATAATCACTCCAACACCATAACAAACATAGAAGGATAACAAAGCTAGATCGAAATAGTGCGGCAGCCTGCACAACTTCTTCCCAATAAATAGAACAGTCGTCTCTCTCTCTCTCTCTCTCTCTCCCCCCCAGTGAATCTAACCTCGAACCATTTAGAAGCACTTCCGGTGCACGATTGACGGACCAGACTCGTCGTACTCTGCCTTGGCGATCCACATCTGCATCAACAAAGAAAAGGGAAACAACGGCTGTCAGAAATCAATCTCAAATAGATAGGAAAGATCTCACAGACTCGGAAAGTGTTATTCAACGTACCTGCTGGAAGGTGCTGAGGGATGCCAGGATGGAGCCACCAATCCAGACGCTGTACTTCCTCTCCGGTGGGGCAACGACCTTAATCTTCATGCTGCTGGGAGCAAGAGCCGAAATCTCCTTGCTCATTCTGTCGGCGATGCCGGGGAACATGGTTGAGCCACCGCTGAGGACGATGTTTCCGTACAAGTCCTTCCTGATATCAACATCACACTTCATGATGGAGTTGTATGTTGTCTCGTGAATACCTGCAGCTTCCATACCGATCATGGAAGGCTGGAAGAGGACCTCAGGGCAACGGAAACGCTCAGCACCAATGGTTATGACCTGTCCATCGGGCAATTCGTAGCTCTTTTCAACAGATGAGCTGGTTTTGGATGTCTCTAGTTCCTGCTCATAATCCAAAGCAATGTAAGCTAACTTCTCCTTCATGTCTCTCACAATTTCCCGCTCGGCTGTGGTGGTGAATGAATATCCACGCTCTGTGAGGATCTTCATCAAGGAATCAGTCAAGTCACGGCCAGCAAGATCCAGACGAAGAATGGCATGAGGCAAGGCATAACCCTCATAGATGGGCACTGTGTGGCTGACACCATCACCAGAGTCCAACACAATACCTGCGCCAGATCAACAGAGATCATCAACATATGTTGTAACATAAACAGCCAAAAATCGAGAAAAATTAAATGCTTACCAGTTGTACGACCACTGGCATACAGGGACAAGACAGCCTGGATGGCGACATACATGGCAGGAGTGTTGAAGGTCTCGAACATAATTTGGGTCATCTTCTCACGATTAGCCTTGGGATTCAGAGGAGCTTCGGTTAGAAGGACGGGGTGCTCTTCGGGGGCAACACGGAGCTCATTGTAAAAGGTATGATGCCAAATCTTCTCCATGTCATCCCAGTTGCTGACAATACCATGTTCGATGGGGTACTTCAAAGTCAAGATACCCCTCTTGGATTGAGCCTCGTCACCAACATACGCGTCCTTCTGGCCCATTCCAACCATCACGCCGGTATGACGAGGACGACCAACAATACTGGGGAACACAGCCCTCGGAGCATCATCTCCGGCAAAGCCAGCCTGATATCAGGTATCAATCCTCAATCCTCGTTCAAAACAAAAAAAGACAACCACCACGCGGATACATTTCATTTATCGAGAGAGAACAAGGTGGAGCGACTAACCTTGACCATTCCGGTACCATTGTCGCAGACGAGTGGCTGAATATCCTCGGAATCTGCCATCTTCTACTACGGCCTGTAAATGACCCCACCAAAAACACCACCGTACACATCAGAAACTAAAACATACATTCTCACTCAGAGAGACACCAAAATAACCAACCACCTTCCCATACTAAAAATCGAAATTCGAAGAATCCATCATTTCCAAGCTCCGACTCTAATAATTTTCTAAAAATTCACATTTTCAACCCATCTCTCTAACTAAAAAGTAAAAACATAGTAACTTAGCTGAATCCTTTTCGATTCCGATTTATAATCCCAAACGAAATTAAAAAATGAAAATATGAAGCAATGCAATTAATTCCTAGATCGAAACCGCCATAACCGCAGATCTCACAATTTACGACACCAAAAAAAAATAAAATAAATAATTCCAAATCAGCAGATCTCTTCTAGCTCACACACACAGGTGTATCCAGATCCAAACAGATCGGACGAAACCGAAACCCGAAAGAGAAAGAGATTAAGAAACGGACCTCAACAAAATTCCAATTCCACCCACAGCCACAGCCACAGGAAGAAGAAGAGAGACTAGAGAGAGAGAGAAGGCAACCGAATTTCTAAGGCAGCAACTTCTCTTCCCTTATAAAGAAATTAGAGAAACCCCATTTATAATTAAATACATATATATAGTGCCCAAAATAAGGCAATTTTCTCTCTTCGCTGTCTTTTCTTTTCTTTTTTCTTTTCTTTTCTATTTTTTTTAATAAGGAGAGGAGTGCGTGTTAATTCTCAGCTTTTAATTTTAAGCCAAATTTAAGGAAGAGAACGGGTCGTGGGCTTTTCTAATAACCAGTCATCTTTTTTTTTTATCCCATTTTAATTTATTTTCCCTTCCATTGGTTGGTTCTTTGGAGAAAGTTCAGTTTGTGGTTTCAATTTTCAGAATTTATTGTGGTTAAATATTTTTGTAAATAGAATTTTTCTATCTAATTTGAAAAGAAAATTAAGGGCCTTTTTATTTAAAAACCAACGTGTTAACACTTCTAGACATTTTTAGACATTTTTTAATTTTTTTTCCAACCAATATTATTGTTTCACTTTTTAAACTGAACCAAAATTTAAAATTTGGTCCCTAAAGTATCAATGCACTTGTCAGAGCTAGGAAAATTAGATCATAAAGAGTACCCGCAAGATTTATGCTGAAAACTCAAAACAATATATATAATGTCACAAGTCACAACATTAGTATTACAATTACATAGAAACATGTGAGGCTTTATTTGCGACTTTATTAATAATGAGGATTTTATTATGCATTTATCACTCTTAGCTCATATTTTCCTTGAACGCTACTCTATACAAGGTTGTTAACCGGTAGATTATGACATCTAATTGATATTGATAGAGAAATTTTTTTCCCAGAGATTTGGAATATCCAAATTAAGCATTAGCCTAACACCAGAAAGAGGTATTTTATCAGAGTTAATTTGTAAGACTTAATGTTTATTAACAAGGTTTTGAGTACATATTAAAACTGGTGGTATTTAACTCTAAATACTATGGACTAGAAAGACAATGTTTTGTTTAGTCATCAGCAATGATTCAGCTTATCGATGCAAAAAAAATAAAAAAGACAATCAATGGTTTTGCTTATGTCATCAGCAAAATGAAAGTGGAAGCTCAAATCCAACGGTCAACCGAAGGAATTAAACGAGGGCAAGAGACATGTCTCCTCCTCACTACCAATCTCTAGTGTAACAACCTTCAATATTACCAAATAATGGCACCCTCTATACAACAGCTATTATTGTTATAATTATTCATTCATTCGGGACATTAAATTATGTATGCACCACGTAACGATCTGATTGATATTGTTGGTAGTGGGTGCACATGTGCATTGTCATTACAGCTTATCCTTGTTCGAATAAAGCAAAGGAATCTTAAAATTCTGCATAATTTAAGCATTAAACATGAATTTATGAATGAATGAATATACATACATACAGATCCATCCATCTACATGCTGAATGTTTAGAGGAGTCCCCCACCACCCTCCTTTAGCATGTAAAGAAAAGATGCCCCTTTTCTGTGTGTTGGACTTTGTATTGATTTATCCAATTTGTTATGTACTTTTTTACCCAATCAAAGCACTTCCAAAATAGCTGGTGCCACTTTTATGAATCATGATCATCCATCCCCTTTTTAACCCCTCCCCCACGAGCCCCCCAGCTACATCATCATGTACAGGTCACTCAGTCCACACCACGTGCAATTATGATGGTGCAGTTTTAGCACAAAGATTGGTAAGAGCACTTATATTATGGCCAACTGCCCCAGAGTTGGTCCGGTGGCAGGCGGAACAGAGAGATACGAGGCACTCACCATGGTTTGGTACCTCATATAGCATACTGTCTATAAGAATGACTCTACAAACAGGATATCTCAAGATCGATGCACATCATCACGTTCAGTTCTAATCACTTGAAGAAACAGATAGCGAAAACAAATACCGGTCATCAAAGTGAAAATCTTAACAGAAAGAACAAGCTGGAAAGGCTTCAAAATAAGCTAAGTTGCAACAGCAAGTCTTGTAATTTATGTTTAACAAGATGCAGGATTGAGATCTACAAGCAACGAGGATAAACAATGGCTGGCCTCGATCTCAACTTTGGTGCAAATGAAATGCAGTCGATGACGAGTTTGACACCGGGAGGCCAACTGCAACAGAAGAGGAGACTTCAATTCTACAGGAAAGGGGGCAGTATAACCCATCTGCGTGGATACTTGGGCCTTCCGTCCTTTCCATCAAACAACTGGCAATGGCAAAAAGTTCAAGTTAGAAAGATGCAAGTAGATGATGGAAGTATATGCAAAAGTTCAGAAACTTGCCTTCCTCAAGCGACGGTGCTTGGCAAGCGCCCAATTCGTCATGATTGCTGCTGCAACCACAAGAAAGATGTAGCCAGCAACAGTCTGCGTTGCTATGTTGAAACCTAACCACTGGTAAATTTCCGTTGTGTAATTTGCACACGTCACAATGTTGAAAAGGAAACCACGTGGGATTTGATAGCCTCCACTTCCACTTGGATCGCGAAGATTCTTAAGCAGTATGTGGCAATAGAAGTTTGAGAGTTGATTAATCAACCCAAATCCGAAACCGATTTTCATTTGGAGATCGCTAACGGGGGTATATAGTGGGTGGTTGACATAGTAGGCGATGTAGCAGCCAAAAGACCAGTAGTAAGCACAGTTGCGGAACACATTGGAAAGTGGAGAAGTCGCATGGCTAAACCGGTGCACAAAAAATGTCTCCATGATGCGTTTGAAGTAGTGGAAGCACCAGTAATACATTGCATAGGTTTGGACCGGGTGGATGACACGCTCCTCCTCCTTGTAGCCAAAGAACTTGTAGACAGGGAAGTAATAGAATACGGGATAGAGGACCAGAGGACCCAGGTATTCAAAGAAAAACAGAGTGCGGTAGGAGACCTGAGGACCCAAGTCCTTGAAAACAACAGTCAAGTTGTCTGAATTCCCATCAGTGTATTCCTTTAAGCTCTTCTTGTAGTTCAAGACAACAGGCCTTTCTTTAGATCCAGGTGGAACTGGAAGTGTCAGGCGCTGCCTCGAAGGATAGTACTTTTTTGCTGTTGATGAAAGAAAATCAATTCAACGGTCTAGTCAAAACAATATACTGTGACTTCCCCTGCATCAAAGTCTGGAGTCCCAGAAGCAAGCATGTATAAAACTTGTCTGAAACCGGGCAATCACCAATTATCAGAGAACACCAACTCAACTATCCAGTTTAATTCAAGGTATAATGATCATCAATTAGTAGTTGCTGTTTTTGAAGGAGACATTACTACTCTAGGACTAAAGAAATTTTCTGTGGCAACAACAGAACAGCGTAAACCATTTCAACATGTCCGACTCCAAATCTAACATCATCCTAATTGGTATATAAGCACTGAAATCAAGAATGGTAAGTACTGTCAACATTGCGTTAATAACATAAAAATGAACCTTTCTTCAATTGCAGAAAATTAATGGCAGCAAGAGCAGACAACTGTAGATCACATCTACTTAGCTTGGAAAACCAAGCAAGTCTTATAATAAGACTCATACCAACCAGTTCTCAGAGCATTAAAGCAAAAGCTCTACATTGGGATCTTTTCATGCTATTCAACCAAAGAAAACTAGACAGAGGAATTAAAAAAAACGTCACAACCCCCCAATATATAGTGCGCACGCCGCTATTACATCAAGCGAGAAGTTCCCCTAAGGAATGGCCAAATAGCAGGTAGAATCGAAAGACCACTATAAATCAACAGTCACCAAGAAAACAACAGTAACTAAACTAGTAATCAAGCTATCCACTGGCACAGAATATCCCTATCTATGTCTCTTCTATTTCAAAGATAAACACTAAGCAACTCACAGAACTAAATTTAACGAAATAATTGAAACATAACACAGACTAGAGAGAAAACAAGAAAACATCACCCACTTCTCTTGTGAATCGCCTCCTGCAGATCAGCCACAGTAGCCTACAAAACGAAACAAACCCAAGAACGAATGACTGACTGACTACTCACAATTCACAAATCTGCAGCTCTAAAGTCCCAATCTTTGAAGCCCAAACTAAACAAAGACCAAAACTTAAACCAAACCAAACCACAGAAGCGAAGATAGAAAGGAACAAAGGGAATACCGAGTCCTTAAGCTCAAGGCCTCCTTTGACGACATCTCTACCACTGCGAGAGACCACGTTAACCTTCATTTCGTCTCGAATGGAGACAGACCCAAGACCCAGTTCACTAAAACGGACAATAGGGAGACCCTTTAAAGCCCCCCAACTGGAGTCGTGTCCTGAAGTGGGCAGATTTGGAGAGAGAGAGAGACCAGACGAGGGAGGGGCAGATCTAAATAAGGAGGGGATGATGGGTGGTAGTTAAAACAGTGGGGAAAACAGGTAAGGGACCGCTAAACATTTAAGGCATATAGTTAGTTGGGAGTAGGAGAGCTAACGAGTTTGATGGAATGGAATGGAAAATTATGTATGAAATTGATCAACCCCCCAACTCTTTACTCTTTCTTTCTTATTCAATTGACTTCAATTTTGCATTTTGACTTTAATTTGTTGACGGAAGGTAGTTTTAGACCGCCTAACAGACGATTTAATCGCTTTAAATCGTCGCCGTACTTGTGAATTCTCTCTCAATTAGGTTAGTTTACTAATTAATTTTCTCGGATATCGAATATTCTTTGTTTACATATGAATGAATGAATACAAAAAATGATTGATTGTTCATATAACAGTGGTGGATAGTTGGTAATTCGGACACGTATCCGTTAGAATGCTCACCCTCAAACACAAAGCATATTGGCCATTGGCATTAATTGGCCTCGTACACCAGTGGTGGATTATAATAAATCTGTTTAGGGCAATCAACCTCCAACAAACAACCGTTATCTGTATAATCAGTGCGACTTGTATGGTCGGTGAAAGGGTTAATATCAAAACTAGCCACTGAACCATTCCATTCCGAGTATGATTTGATTTCACCGGTTAAGAAGAGAACCACATGATGCAATGTTGATGAAACTTGGAAAACTCGGAGAGCAGAGCTTATACCCCACCCAGAATTCTGACCTCAATCCATGGGTTGTAGCGACCACGTACATAAGCTCCGCATGTATATATGCTGGCTGCATCAACCAGAAACTAAACTGGGCGCATACAAGCTTTCTAACTTAAGATTAGTCCATAAAAAGAGCCCCACATGTTAGATGGTTGTAAAATTAAATTTTAACATCAAATCTTAATCACGTTCATATTATCCATCCAGAAAATTATATTTTCAAATTTTAAATCCAATAAGTTAAATATAACGTTCATATTATCACATCTGTGTTTTCAAACGTATAAAACTGTTTACAAGAATTGAATATTTATTTATTATCTTCAAATTTTGGGTAAAATATAAAAAATTTAATATAGTATTGTACTTTGTCATTCTTTAATCAACCTTTAACTATTGAAGAATCAGGAGATCCAAACCCGGCCAATCAAGCAAATAAGGCAATCGAGATCAAGGAGATTGCGATCAATCCACAATTGGAACAAAGCGGGAAGCAACTAATCCAATTGAAGTCACAATCAACTTCAATTGGAAAGCAATCAAACAATTCAAGTGACGTTGAGAAGCAATTGAAGCAGCAAAGGAAGGAATCCAAACGATTGCGACGACAGCTCACCAAATCAGCACGAATCGAATCCAATCGTGCACAGAACGAAGGGGATTACGCTGTACATACTAGCGAGAAATGTAATTAGCTTTTCTGGGCTATTTCCTACCTTAATTCTTAGGATTAGCATCTGTAATTAGGTCTTCACAACTGTGTATATATACCCATAGGGTGTAATCGAGTAAATTATCTCAATTCAATCAAGAATCATTTATTCTTTCATGGTATCAGAGCCCTTCCAAATGGAAGACTCAACCCAAAACATCATCCCTGCCAATTCCACTACTGCCAATCCGCAAACCTCATCCCAATCAAATAACACATCCAAAAAATTCCCTACCTCTGAAAATGATAGCAATATTAGCTTGAAGCTAACACCGATCCTGCTCAATGGCTACAATTATCTATCTTGGGCCAGAGCTGCATCGAGGAACCTTAACACAAAGGGAATGGCTGGATACATCAACACGAAGATCCCCAAACCCGATGTCACTAGTGAAGAATATAAAGACTAGGAACGAAACGATAAACTAGTAACAACATGGATGCTCAACTCACTTGATCCTAAATTATATGACATGTTTTCGTTCACCAATATTGTAAAAACTTTGTGGGAATCTATTAAAGACATTTATGGTCAACAAAACAATCTGTATCGTATTTTTTAGCTCAAAAAGAGCATTGATGTCCTCCCTCTACTGACCCTATTATTGTGCAAAAGTGATTGGAACAAGACAGGATGTTCGAGCTTCTATCTGGATTGAACCCAGAATATGAAGTTGTACAATCCCAACTTCTACTCAACTCTGATGCTCCTTCGCTAGCAAACATCTGCTCCAAAATCATGCAAAAAGAAACTAGGAAGAAGGTGATGAACCCAACCAAAAGGGAAGACATTTCTGACTCAAATGCCTTTTTTGTCAAAACTAAACCCAGGGATCGATTCTCCCCTCGGAACTCAAATTGAAGAGGAGAAATTCAGTCCACTAGAAATTGAAACCAATTCTTCTGTGATCATTGTAAGAAAGTAGGACACACTCGAGATAGGTATGTTACGTCCTTGATTTGATTGAGGCGTGCTAATGATTCGTATATTGTTTATAGAGCTCTGACCCTTATGGCGAGCGCCACAAGCAACTGGCGTGCACCATTTGTGTCCAATAAAGGCACGCCACACAAGCAGTTGGCACAGACCAATTTTCGTTCAGCAACAGCACGCGCCACTAAAAGATGGTGGGCGCCAATATTCTTCGTTCAAGAATAATAGTGTGTGCCACTACCCTATAGCATGCACCAGATATCACCAGTAGTAGCACTGAGCAAGTTTGGTTTTGTCGATCCTCAGGGAATTGAGTTTTTAGGCCTCGTATTTAGCTTCTAAACTTGTATAGGAGTATATTATAATGTTTGGTTGATTGGTAACTCGATCAAACTTCTACAATTTGAATCCAATAATTTAAGCAAGTGAAAAGTCTATGAACTTCAAAATACAAAACTAACAATCTAATTTAACAAATTTGAACAACAGTGAGTAAGGTACCTATGAAACTAATAAAACCAAAAGATTTAGGGGGTTTATTAGGCATGAGTTATGGTCCGAGTGTTTTGAAAGCAACAAATCTACACTCTCGCGCTAGATTTGTCTAAGTTGAACATTAACTAAACATAAAATGACTAGATGTACTTTTGTCCCCACTAATCAATCTAAATCAAGCTAAAAAGAACTATAAGATTAACTCAGTGGATAATTAATTACCAAGGAAGATCTCTCTCTCACAAGGCGACTAATTAACTGATTAAATCTCCCATTAATCCTATCTCTTTCCGGTCTCAAGTTTTAGATCCTAAGCTATTAAGTTTCAACATCCATAATTAATATAGGGGTGTCAATCCTATATCAATTGAACGATATTAAATCACAACAATTGTACAAGATTTATGAATAGGATCAAGGTTGTCACTCTTGATGCATGAACTCACAAATTTATCCAATGCTCAAACTCATGATTAATAAAAAGATGAACGTAGAAATATAAAATCAACTGAACTACCAAAAGATGAATACACAATGAGAAGGTACCTTCAATAGTTCAATGTTGCTTACAACTCTCTCTTCTCAAGAATAACTCAAGAACAAGAATAAGATCTAACAATTCAAATCTACAACTTGGAAATTGCTAGGCCTAAGTAAATGTTTTTCTTTTCCAAGCTACTTCTTCTTCTTTCCTTCTCTCCTTTTTGTCCTCCCAACTAGTGCTTGCCAACCAAGCTTTAGACCATGCCAAGTAGGAAGTTAGGTGAAGCACTTGTTTATGTTTCTTGTCGATGACCGCAATAAGGTAGCATATTAGTGGCAACAACAGCACCGTAAAAAAGTTATAGAGGCTATCATTACTCCCCCGCTAAAAACAATTGAGGCAAAATTAATGGCGTCGCTAAAACATTTTTGCGATAACTGAGGAAGGCATGAAGAATCATCGCTAAAAACTAATTTGGGCAAAATTAATGGCACCGCTAAAACATTTTTGCAATAACTAATGAATCCTCGCAAAATCATTTTTGAGGCTATATACAATGGCCACTAATTCTCATTTTACGGGACTATTCTAATCATTTTTTAAAATTAAATATTTAATTTGATTTAATTTATTTCTTTCTCTATTTATTTTCTTCTGGATCATTTCTTTATTTGAAATATTAAATACCAACTATTCATATATATAATATTACAAATATTATAAAACACATTAAGAGAGAATCATCATGCAATATATATTAATATCTATCTAATACGAAAAATACACAATGTCATCATAGAGTACGTCCTCCTCTAAGTCCAGAAGTACATCCTCTGAGTCTATCATTACGCCCTCCTTCAATTTCTCTAGTATGTCCTCCTCTCTAATTGCATGTACTAGGACCATCTCGTTCCATGCTATATACAATACGAACATGTTAATAAATAATGATTCTATAAATAAAGTGAAAGTTCTTTTAGAATAAGCAAGTTCACCGTTGACCAAAAACTTCAATAACAATAGCAGTAGAAAAACTTAGCTTTGGGCAGAAGGCAAATGCAGAGGGAGCAAAGTCAAAGCAAAAAGGAGTTATTTGACGACTTATTATTTGTTGACTCTTGAGATCGCATGGACCTCTCTGATCGTGGGAACGTGGATGGCATGTACAGCACATTAAGATATGAATAGACAGAAAGAGAATCATCCAAGATTGTAGGCGTGCTCTTAGCCAAATACTCATACCTGCGCAGAATGACTAAGGAATTAGACTCTGGAAACAGCAGTAGCTAAATCATTCCATCCTATTTATTCTGTTCAATAACCCAATCAGATCATAGCTCATTGTAGAAAATATAAAGAGATCAATAAACCACACTAATAACAAAGTCCAACTCCTGTAGAACAAAAATTTACCAATCTTTTGTCATTGAAATCATGAAATTGGAGAATAAAAGTAAATGTAGCATTATCCAACCATAAAGTGAACTCAAGTCCATATCCATGAAGACAACAAAATATTATGCCACTCCAGAAAATGGCAGTGCAAGTTTACTCCAAAAATAATTAACATGAAACCAAATATTAGTCATACCAATTTATGTCGTTGATGTATTTACTTAATAAAGTAAATAAAAGATATTTCATCACCCTTCCTGATCATCTTGAAGATAAAAATACAAATGGTGTGATTTTAATTCCAACCTATCTCATCCTACATAAGCTAAGTACTATCTAGCAAGAAAGTAAAGATGGTCGAAGACAAAACTAAAGCAACCTAGGAAGATAGTTTTACAAAAGTTTTCAGTAGAACAAGCTCATCCATGGCTTACCCATAAGTCACGAGCATGCAAATACATGACAAGGGATGCAATCTACACCACACTAATTTAAAAAAGTCAAGAAGTGTCAGTCGTCTTACATAGACCAAGCAGCAGAAACATCCATCGGTGGAACTCCTTCTATGGTGTTAATTATCTCTGCAATGATAGGAGCAAGTTCACCCTTGTATAGTTGAAGCGCTTGCATGAAACCACCAAATGAGCCACCCAAATGTTGAGCACATCCAAGAAAGAGAATACAACTTTAGAGTAGAAAAATCAAAGCAGAACCACATAAAAATACTATACTTGAACTTCACGCGAGCTTGTGCATAGGGCTCCATCCGAATTAAAGCATGCCCCCACGCATTCCATACTGGGAAAACATCAATCTTTCAGAAGCAACATAAACTCAGTATATCCAGTTCAAGATAAAATGACACCCATTAGTCAGGATACAGATTTACCTTACACTTTCTGCACGTGTATACTGCCATGCTATACGAGGAGGAGGGCCGAGATGGAGGACTATGGGTTTCCAACAATTCTCTCCTGCCATTATTTCCAACCTACAGAAATCAAGTACAAATTTTCTGCTTTGTGAATCAATTCCCCTCTGCCATAAACACAATTACCAGAACAATAGTAGTCCAAAGTTAACAATAGAAAGCAAACCACATCTAATAAGAACACTTTCTAATCTGATTCTAAATTGAACAAACATAGAGGAGGACCGTGAACAAAATAATTGGGTGTGACGAGGTAGCTGGGGAAGAAAACAATTTGGAAGAAAATTCAAGATGAATCAACAGGGGAGGACCTCTAAATACAATGTGGCGAGGACAAAGGGGAAGGAGCCGCTAACCTCTAAATATTTAAAATTTAATTATTCATTATATTAAAATTTTGTGTTGAATATATTAGACGTGTTAATTTATTTACATATATCAAATATCTTTATACGTGTTATATATTAGATTCTGAATATAAAAGTAGATGCTGAATTTATTCTCATTGGATCCTCAGGTACCGTAGATTATAGAGTGAATTGGAAGCTCATATTGGTGGAACAAAAAAAACTACCCAGTTTCTATGCTTCCAAATGATCCACACCATAGCTCCCAAAATGTAAGAAGCTTCAAGTCACTTATCAAAAAAATAAGAAGAAGCAACTGGTAAAATTGGTAAAATCAGAAAATATTAAAGTGTACGTTTACATTATTTTTTTTTCAATTGGTATAATTATATTAAACAACCCCAAAGTAAAATCAGATAACAGTTGCACAAGATGCAACTCAATGCACACAAAGTGTAACAAAAGCTTAGACGTGGAACTCGACAACACTCCACAATCCATATGCTGAACAAGCAACTTGGAATTTGGAGAAGCCAGAAGCCATGCACAAGGCTTCCAGTTCTTTCTCACCTCTCTCTTTTCCCGAACCCTGAATTAGCATAATGTAGTCGAGGTCTGCGAGATATCTAGAGGCCGAGCATGAGTCTGGCACTTCTTGGGGTATCATTGTTATGATCACCGCCTTTCCACCTTTGGGCAAAGCTTTGTAGCAATTCTTCAATATTTGTAGGCACAACTCGTCGCTCCAATTATGTATTACATCCTGAAAAATATTAATTAATTTTATTAATGATAGTGATGATTCAATAATGAGGTCTACTTGTTTGATATCACATAGTTGTTGATCCAATTATAAGTGATTACTATCTTAAGGGTTGAAATTGAAATATAAATTTTAGCATGATATAGTATTTGGTTGATTTAATAGTCCTTGTATGACGTCTCTTTTTATGGACCACTACACAAAATCATATAGTTCGAGATTATAAGAGGTAGTTGGGAAAATATTGTTATGCATTCCAAAAAAAACTCATGAAATATATGTGCCATTCTTCATGTAATATCTTTTTATGGGCCATAACAAGTTTAATTTTCCATACTTCAATTACAACATGATTCTAAATTGGATTTCATATACTACAACATGAACGAATCGATTAGAATACTGGTTTGGCAAAAATATTTTTTTGTTAAAGATATTTATTGTTAAAACTTCAAATATTCAAAATTTATCATTTATAAATTTCAAAATAATAATTTAATCTAACAAAACTTAAAAAAAAAATTGGACAATTTTGCCCAATCGGTTGAACTAGTGGTCAACCTGATCCAACTATTCTCTTAAATTTTGCATGAAAATAACTTGGTATTCTCTTATATTTTGCATGAAAATAAATTGGTATTAGTCTAACCCATTGAACCACAAGTCTTAAAACACTAACAAAATAAGTCTCCAATTTCCAATCGTAATTAGCATGTGTAATGTACTGACAAACCTTCAGCATTATGGCGTCAGCCCTAGGGACACTCACAAACATGTCTCCTGCCACATGCTCAATACCTGCCAAAGTAAACATCTCTAACTTAATTATCAATAATTATAAGTTCATAAATATTTGTTGAAATAACGTTGTTGTCGCAATTACCGGGATAAGGCGGCGCAGTTTGTATGACACAAGGTACGTCAAAATTGAATCCTTTAATGTAAGGGTACTTGGAGATCACCATGCTTAGGGTTCTTCCCTTGCCACCCCCAACATCGGCCAAGGATGTGAGTCCCTCGAATCCCTTGTAAACCTTAAGTATCTTGGCCATGGCTATGCCGGAGATTCCAGCCATTGAGCTGCCGAATACTTCATTCAGCATTGGATCCTTGCCTGCAGCTTCGTACATGGCAAATCCACCGGGCTTTCGGTCACCACCTCCGGTAAGGACGTCATTTACATTTTCACTGGAGACGAAGAAAAAAATTTCAAAATACGACAAAAAAAAACTACGGACAAAGGTGACACCAGCTTAAATCGGTAAAAAGTAAAATGTCTCTTAAACAAGTATCTTAAATTTCACGATTCTAAACTAAACTAAAATTTTAATTTACAAGAGAAAAGAATCCATCCGGACACATCAGAGGTCGAGTACTTACAACAGTGCAATTGGAGCTTTATGTTTGGCAAGGACAAACACGGGAGCCAAGGAGCCCTCGCCCGAGTCCATGGCAAGGTACTTGGCGGCCGGCGCGAGCCCATACACTCTCTCCGGCGAGCCATCGTCGAGGGCACGCGTACAGCATGTCAAGAAACGTCGGGTGACTAGCACCCTAAGCATACCATCCAAGACGGAGGCAGTGTTTGGGTTATGTTTAGGGAAATGGGAGGCTATTTCGGTGGCCGAGATGTGGGCTTTAGGGCCGGCTCTCCCAATGATCCCGAATATGTCGAGATCCAAAGCTGTGTTGATGGTCATGATCACCAAGGTGCCATTCACAAGCTCCAACGTGGGAAGGAATGATTCGTCATCTTCGTGGCTCTGGTTGGAGTTCATGGTGGGCTTGATCTCGCTTCAATTCCTGGAATAGCGCAGCACTAAAGTCCAAAATGTATGCTTGGTTTAGGTTTGGTTGATGTTGTTCTGTACTATAATGGCATATATTTATAGCCTGTTGCTTGGGTTAAACGTCCAAGATACTTGGATTCTGACAATAAACTTAGATTTATAAGAGATAATAAATTTGAAGGTCGTAAATTCAAGGGTTATAAGAGACTTGAATTTTATAAGGAGGTCATGTATTCAAGATTTACAAATTTAAAAATATTATTAAAAGAGCAATATTTGAATAAAATAGGACAATGTCGACTATTATATAAAAAAAACTTCAAATCAAATTTATTTTTTTTTAATAAGCCGAGTGATTTTAGGTTGATACTTATAAATAAAGTGTCAATATTACGACATGTGATCTTACAGTAAAAATTTAATTATCAGGATACAAAATCATATATGTGGTGTTTGAGAAAATAAATACCATATATAAATCCACCGCCAAGATCGCCTATAACATATATAATCCACACAAATCTGAACAGGAAACCTTGAACATGCAGGACCGTGTTAGTTAAGACTTGTGTGCATAGTTTATCTCCCACGTCGCCAACTTTATTAAACAAACGAAAAGAAAACATGCTCGTGTTGCACGTTAAATCTAATCAGTGATGTGTCCTGCAATTATTGATTTGAGTTCCCGAAGCGGGTGCCCACACCTCTCTTTATAAATCGTGCAAGAATATTACAGTATAAAAAATTTTGGGGTCTTAAATATCATTGGGAAAACTATTTTAAAATAGTGTACGATAATAATTAACATTAAATACAGATATTTGTTATATAAAAAAAAAGATAGTAGATTTCTTAAAGATAAAATATCGAATAATTTTATATTGATCCTTATATACCAGTTACAAATAATTGACACATGATATTGCTTTAAAACTTAAGATAAAATAAATTATTCCACCTTAAAATAAAATAGCCATCTGGTTAAATATTATTTATCAGGATACCAAACTAAATCTGTCGAAGTAAGGGTAGAGTAACCTATTATACAAAGATTTAGTTTCCCATCACTTCAAGCCCGCCACCAAAGTCGCATATAACATATGTACAGATCTTATAATGGTTCAGCACAAATCTGACAAAGAAATCTTCTAACCACATGCCCAAGAATTCATTTACCGTGTTAGGTAGCTGAGTTCTCCTATATTAAAATGGATTTTGGAGTCAAGACTTGGTTTATCTCCCATGTTGCAATGGGGAAACTCTCGTGCAGTTATGCAATTAACATAAAATTTTATGATGATCTTTAAAGACCATGTCCAAAACCGATATCACATGCCCTCTTTGGGGACAAGATTCGGTCTTGGAAGTCATTTTCAGGACCGTCCTGGAACTGGTTTTCTTAGTATGTTCAACTAGTTTTGGCAAAACCAGTTGAACATACTAAGAAAACCAGTTAAATATATTAAGAAAACCAGTTGAACATACTAAGAAAACTAGTTGAACATATAGAAAGAAACGAATTGAACATTTTGCTGGAAACCACTTGAACATTCATTGGGAACCACTTGAACATACTAAGAAAACTACTTGAACATACTAAGAAAATCACTTGAACATACTAAGAAAACCACTTGAACATTGTAATAAAACCACTTGAACATACTAACAAAACTACTTGAACATACTAGGCAAAAACCACTTAAACATACATCGGGGACCACTTGAACATACTAAGAAAACCACTTGAACATTAACTTGCAAACCACTTTAACGTAACAATAAAACCACTTGAACATAATTTGCTGAACCACTTGAATAGTCAATTAATGCTCGATAATTAATGGTAGTTATGAGAATGGTTATTAATTAATTAGGTTCCCATATGGTGTGTGCGCTTTCCTTTTCTCTTCCCCACTTCTTTTTTCTCTTCTCCCGCCTCTCTTTTCTCTTTCCAGGACGTCCTGGACTCATTTACCTGTCCAGGACTGAATCCAGTTCCCCTCTTTGGCCGGAAACCCACTCTCCACTAATGAAGGCAATACTTCTTTGGCCATCTTTCCTAATGTATTTCTTTACTTGTTTATTATGTCATGTTTCCCGTGGATTGATTGTTAACCATTATTGTTTATGTGGGTTTCAATTATTTATTGGGTAGGGCGATATCTCATGCGACGAGAATCTTGGCATTTAGTGCCCATGGAACACGAGAACGACGCCACCGTTGACCTTCCAGAGGGATCTCCTTGTAGATCTAGGTTTTAAAAAATACGGTTCCTACCTGGCATAATTTTAGGTCGTTTTTAGGGTAAAAACGAAATTTGGATGACCGAACAAATTTTGGTCGGACTAGACGGTTTGCTCGGAAAATCCGATCGAACCAGACATTTCTCACAGAAATTTGGTATGTTTATATTATTTTTTTATTATTAGTTTATATTTACCTATATACCCATATATTTCATAAAATTACATAAAAATAAGGAGAAGAAAAATCCAGTCTGACCAATGGTTGAGCCAGATCTTTTAAAGAACCTTGTAATGTACACCCCTCTCGCTGATTTCTACACTTCAAACTTCTACGCATTTGTTTTGCGAAGGGTGTTCAAAATAGAAAATGATTTGGTATTGTATACAGTATCATATTGGATCAAGTCCAGGCCGTTAGATCAACAAGAAAAAATAATTTGTTGATCTAACGGCCCACACAAATAGATGACATTTTGTCTTAATGAAGAGAGATAGAGGATATTACGAGGAAGAAAAAGAAAGAAGAAGAAAAGAGAGTTCAGAGACCCGTTGCACCTCGACAAACCTCTCTGGCGTAGACGATCTCGATGATAACAACTCAAGAGTTTCTCATTCGTTAGATTTCGAAACCGGAACTCCACCGAGCTTATCAAATTACTCATATTGTTGATCAGAAATTCCATCGAGATTCCAGAATTATTGCTTAGATGTTGTCATTCTCTTCATAACTTTGCCAGTAATGTATATGCGATTTCTCGATAAATGAATGGTTAATTTTGTTTATAGTTTGCCCTTGAACCAGTTATATTTAAAGATTTTTTCAGTCATATTCAATGGTTTTCCAGTTTTTTCATTGGTTCATCGTTCAATAGTTTTCCAGTTTCTTTAATGATTCGTCGTCCAATGATTTTTCAATTTCTTCAATGGTTTGTCGTTCTCTATGGGTGCGTTTGTTTATCAGGCTAGGACTGGACTGGACATAAAATTTAGTCCAGTTTTAAGTTTGGTGGTAAAATAGGCTCGCACAAAAAAGATTTTTTGTCCTGTCCAATCTCTAAAATCTGTCCCTGCCTTCCACGTGGGACAAGAAAATTTATCCTAGGCTTGAAACTTATTTACATATATATTTCAAAATTATCCTTCACTAACCACTCTCTTTCTTGTATTTTCTCTTTCCTTTAATTATTTTTTACGTAATAATTTTTTGTTTGATGGATCTAATAAATTTTATCTCTATCTATTAATAAATCTTATCTCTATATTTTAATAAATCTATCTCTATCTTTTAATAAATCACTTTTTTCACAAATCTTATCTTTATAACACAAACTGATGTTGATTTTCTAAAAAAAAATCGATATGAATTAAATTATAAGATTAAAAACAAAGATTAACAATAAAAAAATAGGAATTTTTATTTCTTTCCAATATTAAAATTTTATTTTGTCCAATTATTGATTAATGTAGAATATTTAGAAAAAATATTGTTGTTTAGTAAAGGTTTCTAGAGAATCAATTTTAGGAGAAGAAGGGTAAATTAGTCATAGTTTGTTTTGTATTGTCCTAAATGATATTTGTTTTCAAACATGTGATAGGACTAAAATAATTATTGTCCAAGCCTATCCTGTACTGTTCTGTACTGTTCTGAATTCGTACCAAACGCACCTTATGTGATGATTGATCAAATTGATATATAAAATAATATATAGGTATATTAATCACTAGACGTGATACCAAATTCTCAACATATCCAACTTTACATTTTTTGGATTTGCTTATTAGTTTCTTTATTTTGCTTAGTTTTAACGAACATATTAATTGCATGCATATTTTAGAGTGTCTGAAAAATTTGAGAACAATCACGGACAAAGATTTCTAAAAAAACAAAGGTGGTAGCACCATGAACAAAGCCCAAACACCACCCTACTGAGATTCTGAGAATAGAACAGCCAGACACTCCCAACCAGGGCCCAAACAACTGAGACCACACCTGTAAGAAGAAAAGACTGTGGAGCAACTATGTCAATCAGGAGCCACTCACAGAAGGCTGAAACACATTAGTTAATTCACGGCAACTGTAACAGAATATTAAAGTTCCACATGCCAACAACATAGATATGCAGTGCAGGACACTGAAGCTGTTTGATTACCGCCAATAACACAACTCCAAACAACATCACTTTGCAATAACAACGCTCCAGTCGTCAAGAAGCAAGCTTGCAAATGTCCTCGTACTCGATGGCCTTGAGCACCCTCCCATCGTAAATACCCTTCTCAACCTGCACCTTGGCACAGAACTTCTCCGTGTCAACACCGAGCAACCTGGCATTATTACCACGGTAGGCACCATTGACAATCCTAACCAAGCCACCAATCTGAGGGATCACAGTCTCCAGCTCCTCCTGATCAACCCTCAAAACATGCTTACTCTCGACCATCTCAATCTCCCCAACATACCGATCAATCACTCTCTTCACGACCCCCTTCTGCTTATAGTACCCCTTTGCCGCCAGCCCTTTGCTCATCACCTTCACCACCATCCCTTCACAAAGCCAATAATCCTTCCTGTTACTCCTCTCCTTGGCCGTCTCCTCCTCACGCATCAGCTCCTCCAGCGCCGACTTCCCCCCGCTCTTCTCGCCCCCTCCTCTGTCACCCTTGTCGCCGGCTTCTTCGAAGACCAGCTTCGGCCCCAGGGCGGGAGCAGTCCCCTTAGCCCCGGCGGCCAGGGCGAACCCGACCTTGGCCCCGCTCTCGAGCGGCAGTTCCTTCTCCCGGGGCGGCGGCGGCGGCACGGGCTCCTCCGCCCGCCCGGCGACGATCTCCTCGGCCCTCTCAATCTGGCGGCGGATGAGACGCTCCTGCTTCTCCTCCTCGACCAAATCGGACCTGATGCGCTTGGTCTTGAGCCTGTCCTTGAGGGCGGCCTCGGAGTCCCTGTCGATGTAGGTGATGAACCAGCCCTTGGGGGTCTCGTCGACCTTGCAGAAGCCCTGGCGGCCGAGGTGCTTGACGAATTCGGTGAGAGTGGCCCACTTGGTGGAGTTCATGTGGACGTGGTTGCGGTCGTGGATGTACTCGTTGTAGACGACGGTGGCAGCAACGCGGGAGGAGCGGTGGGCGCGGCGAATGAGGTCGAGGAAGGAGGACTCGAACTCCTCGGAGTAGCCGTCGACGATGCGGTGGGGGTTCTGACCGAAGATCTCCATCTGGCGCTGGTGGGATTCGGACATGCAGTGGCACTTGAACCCGTTCTCGTCCCGGCATTGCTTCTGACACATCTGGCAGTACCACCGGAGCTTCTGCAGCCCCTTCGCCTTTATCCTGTTCGCTATCGCCTTCGGCGTCAGGAACTCGTTCTTCCCCATCTTCCTCTTCCTTTTCTTTTCCTCTCGCCGGCCGGCCGATCTGATTTTGAGGGGACCTGACCTGACCAATCAATAAATAAAATAAAATTAGGGATGATGGGTCGAAATTAATTAGGGTTTCGAATAACGAAATTGGGGATTTGATTTCTTTTCTCTGGATGGAAAGGAAAGGTCCCAGGAGTTGGCTGCTTGGGGGTCGCTTCGCGTTTACTGTGGGAAGGGATGGATTATTGATTGATTTATCATTTATTGTTACTGGTCTGGGCCCTACGTACGGACTTGTCTGTAGTGTTTTATATTTACAGGAAGGAATGTTGATGAAACCAAACCTAGGTAAAACCCGATAACGCCCAAGCCCAAATACAAAAGAGAAGCCCAACTATAAATAAGAACCAAGGTTACCTGGAGGTCGACCCGGAATTTGGGTCGTTTCCGGGTCATCAAATTTAAAGTTTCAAACCAAATATCCATATTATAAATCTAAACATCATAGTTCAAACTAAATAAGCAAATACTCAGACAATAAAACCCGGGCGACAAAGAGAATCATCGTTTCTGAACTATTGCATAAAAAGAGAATCATGAAAGAAGTCGAATAAGATTTCTGGACCATCTATCATTCTTTCTGCAGACTGTTGATGGATATACACTAACAGTTCGAGCTAAAACCCGGGCGACGACATACAGAGACGAGCTCAAACCTCGGCGACGACATACTCTAACATGTGGTTGAGTGGTTGTTGAATGTTAAGCCTGTGTTAGGTGATGTGGTCCATGTTTGTTTAAGGGACTCGAAACTTTTGGCAAACGAATGTAATTCTGGACATGTTGATCAATGCAATGGATACGGTCGTTAACATGTTTTATTTTTTTCTTCATTTTTTAATCTTCTGTAGCATTAATTAGTGTCTTTTTAGCT
This sequence comes from Hypericum perforatum, assembly GCA_012979155.1. Classification (NCBI taxonomy): domain Eukaryota; kingdom Viridiplantae; phylum Streptophyta; class Magnoliopsida; order Malpighiales; family Hypericaceae; genus Hypericum; species Hypericum perforatum. The sequence continues at coordinate 26,467 of SOPF01029063.1, read as the reverse complement.
ATGGGTTCTTGCTTCTAGCTTTTGCCGACTTTTAGAAAAAAGTGTCCTTTCTAACCGGGTGTATAAATGGCGGAGACTACTAAGATAGCAATTGCAACCATAGGAATTTTAAGTAATGGGGCATGGGATGGAATTTTTTTATAGAAATAACTATCACGCTCGATAGATGATATGTGCGGATGGAACTTGATGCTCGTTCACCTTACCCATTTTAATTTTATTTTTTTCACAAGTTTAATTTGATTGCTTTGCTACAAATTCACTAGTAGAAAAGAAGAAAAAATATATTCATTTCTCAATAAAAAAAAATTAAGCATTAGAATTTTAGTGTTCAATGTTGAAATGGATATAATTTTGATTGTATTCTTTTATAGCTTCTTTACATTTTTTCCAGAAATGGTGGAATCTAGTTCTATATAAATTATGAAACATTAAATAAAAATACACCTTAAATGATATCCTACCAGCACCCGTATTCCCAGCTAGAAGTCCACGTAAGCTGATGAGTTTGAGGATCTTTTAAGCTTTTCAATTTACCAATATTAAAACAAAGTGTGATGTAAAACGTGAAGTCTTGAGTAGAGATTTTTCTAATTTTTTTCTAGAGAAATATGACTTGCAAGTATGTGGACAATCATTTTCTGACAGGGAAAATTATAAATCCAGTTAAGAGTTTGTCATAAAAAAGATTTATTTAAAAACTTTTGTTACAAAAGTGAAATAAATAAACAAATATGATACAATACTACTGTCTCCGTTTCGGAATAACTCACGTGCCTAAGAAAACGGCACTGCGTCCGCGAAGCCCGGTCAAAGTTAACAAAACCGTTGGTCGAAAATAAATCCAGACCGTCGAACAAGTCCCAATGCCCGACGGCCTAGATCCTTCTGGGTCCCACCAGAACATTCCAGAATTCGAACACCACCAAACCCTATATAGGTATATAAACCCCCGCCCGCCACTGACCTTCCCCGACACAAACCAAACAGACGAAAAAAACGCGCTTTTTGCTCCCAACAAATCAAAAACTTCAAAACCCTATTTTTCTAGTTACTTGGAAAGCAGAGACGGCAATGGCGGCGAAAGGAGAAGGTCCGGCGATCGGAATCGATCTCGGGACGACGTACTCGTGCGTCGGCGTCTGGCAACATGACCGGGTCGAGATCATCGCCAACGACCAGGGGAACAGGACGACGCCGTCGTATGTGGCGTTCACGGACTCCGAGCGCCTCATCGGAGACGCCGCTAAGAACCAGGTCGCTATGAACCCCATTAACACCGTCTTCGGTCAGTATTCTCTCCCAAGATTTTGCATGTTATTTATTTTCTCTATTTTTCTAGATATTGTGACCTTCATCTTGTTTAGTTAGATCTACTATCTCTGAACGTGGGCGAATCGTAATTCCGGTTCAGAAACGCAACATTTATGACGAGACTGGTCTCAAATTTGCATTTTTTTTTACTGTTAGGTATAATCTTGTTTGTAATATAATTATTTGATTTTTGGATTAGAATTAGCATGTTATGTACTGTCTGCTACGATATAACCTAATTATTTGATTATTGACAATTGGTAATTGGTAACTGATATCTGATTTTGATTTTTTCAACGAAAGTTTATTTTGATGATTGCTGATATAATTAATACTCAATGGCAGTATTTTATAATCCTGTCACGGTCTATAACTTGTTAACTGAGATCTGCTTTGCAATATAGTTTAATATTTAATTCGATCCTAAGCTAGACCGTGTGGTACATCTGTGCGGTTATCTAATTTGAGTTGATTTGAGTGTCATTATTACTTATGGATGGCTGATTGTTTTATTTCTGAATATTCTAAACAGATGCGAAGAGGTTGATCGGGAGGAGGTTCAGCGATGCCTCTGTGCAGGGTGACATGAAGCTGTGGCCGTTCAAGGTCATCGCCGGACCCGGAGAGAAGCCCATGATCGTGGTCAACTACAAGGGTGAGGAGAAGCAGTTTGCGGCCGAGGAGATCTCGTCGATGGTCTTAACGAAGATGAAGGAGATTGCCGAGGCTTATCTTGGCTCCACTATTAAGAATGCAGTGGTTACTGTCCCAGCTTACTTCAATGACTCCCAGAGGCAGGCAACCAAGGATGCCGGAGTTATATCTGGGCTCAATGTGATGCGTATCATTAACGAGCCCACTGCTGCTGCCATTGCTTACGGTTTGGACAAGAAGGCCACCAGCGTCGGGGAGAAGAACGTGCTCATCTTTGATCTTGGTGGTGGTACATTCGATGTCTCTCTCCTCACCATTGAGGAGGGTATCTTTGAGGTCAAGGCTACCGCTGGTGATACCCATTTGGGTGGGGAGGATTTCGACAACCGGATGGTGAACCACTTTGTTCAGGAGTTCAAGAGGAAGAACAAGAAGGATATCAGCGGTAACCCTCGATCACTCAGGAGGTTGAGGACTGCTTGTGAGAGGGCAAAGAGGACACTCTCCTCTACCGCCCAGACCACAATCGAGATTGATTCCCTGTACGAGGGTATCGATTTCTACTCGACCATCACTAGGGCAAGGTTTGAAGAGCTCAACATGGATCTGTTCAGGAAGTGCATGGAGCCGGTGGAGAAGTGCCTCCGGGATGCCAAGATGGATAAGAGCACTGTCCATGACGTCGTGCTTGTCGGTGGTTCCACCAGGATTCCCAAGGTGCAGCAGCTGTTGCAGGACTTTTTCAACGGCAAGGAGCTGTGCAAGAGTATTAACCCCGATGAGGCTGTTGCTTATGGTGCTGCTGTCCAGGCCGCCATTCTTAGCGGTGAAGGAAATGAGAAGGTCCAGGATTTGTTGCTCTTGGATGTCACCCCCTTGTCTCTTGGGTTGGAGACTGCTGGTGGCGTTATGACTGTTCTCATCCCGAGGAACACCACCATCCCGACCAAGAAGGAGCAGGTCTTCTCAACCTATTCTGACAACCAGCCTGGTGTGCTCATCCAGGTCTACGAGGGTGAGAGGACGAGGACCAGGGATAACAACTTGCTGGGCAAGTTTGAGCTCTCCGGCATTCCTCCGGCTCCCCGAGGCGTTCCTCAGATTACTGTCTGCTTTGACATTGATGCCAACGGTATCTTGAATGTGTCGGCGGAGGACAAGACCACCGGTCAGAAGAACAAGATCACTATCACCAACGACAAGGGCAGGCTCTCCAAGGAGGAGATTGAAAAGATGGTCCAAGAGGCGGAGAAGTACAAGTCAGAGGACGAGGAGCATAAGAAGAAGATCGAGTCCAAGAACTCCTTGGAGAACTACGCTTACAACATGAGGAACACAATCAAGGACGAGAAGATCAGCTCGAAGCTGGATGCTGCGGACAAGAAGAAGATCGAGGATGCCATCGATGCAGCTATCAGTTGGCTAGATGGCAACCAGCTGGCCGAGGCTGACGAGTTTGACGACAAGATGAAGGAGCTCGAGGGCATCTGCAACCCGATCATCGCCAAGATGTACCAAGGAGGTGGTGCTGGCCCTGATATGGGTGGCATGGAAGAGGATGCACCCCCATCTGGAAGTAGCGGTGCTGGCCCTAAGATAGAGGAGGTCGACTGAACATCAAGTTAAGAGATTCCCTGTCAATTTTATGTTGGCGTTTATTTTAGGAAACAGTTGGATGTTCGCAGTTGGTACTTTTTTGGTAATCATCCTATTAATCTCAAGTAATCATCCTATTAATCTCAGACACTTCTAAAGCTCTACTTATCTTTTTCTGTTGCTTCAATTTCGGCTAATTGTTTGAACAGACATCATTTCGGGAGCTCTAGAGATGGAAAGATGGATTATGTTCTCTCTTTCCAAGCAAAACGTTTACTAATTGGGGTTCGCGGATAACAATCGTTTCTAAGAACAGCAGTGTAAATGACTTGCGTGACGATTAGACAAGGCAAGTAGTATGCTATATTTGTAATAATCAACAAAATAAAATAAAACAGAAAAGATAAAAAGGCAAAAGATTTTGAAAGTGTGTAAATAGAAAAAAGTGGGCAGACAAGATTTCGAATGGGCCATTCTCCGCCCAAGACCAAGCGATTTCCAGTCCCACTTTTAAAAATTAATTATTAGCTTCTTTATATAATCAGGCCGGGAAAATGGTCTCCTTACGCGCATGAGAAGTGAGAACATGATATAAACTTTTTGGGTTTGAAACTAGTATAAAATCAGATCTAAAAGATTTTCAGGGATTAATGCTAGATTACAAATTTAAAAATGGGTTCCTAATGATTGTCCCAATAACGATTTGACAAAATAGAGGGAAATATGAAATATGAAAAAATAACAAAATTAAAATTAGTAGAAAGAAATTGTATTGAGAAAATAAAGAAGAGAAGAAACCAAAAACCATAAATGATAAAAATTATATAAAAGGTAAAATTAATTTAAGATAAAAGTTTTCTAAAATTAAGTTAAGATAAAAGTTATGAAAGTGAACACAATTTGTCATTATAAAAAAAATTAATTATAACTCCGTATAAAAATCGTAGGTCGTATTCAATATAAAAAAATTAACATTAACAATAATAAAAATATCTTCCATCTCAATTTTGATTTTTTTATACACCTAATTTAGAAAATTACAAAGCTATATAGTTGTAGATGTAAATCTTGCCTTTCCATAACTTTTGGAATCACATCAATCCAATACTTGAAAAGCAAGTTATACTTTTTTTTTAACAAAAATGGACTAACAGATTCACAAATTAATGTTTCGCTCTTACAATGTCCCTCACGTGTCAGTGTTTCGACGCTAGGTTTTTTTTTTGCGTGTATCCATCATTAAGCTTGAATAAAAGTAACTTCACTCCACGTATAACTAGCTAAGTCAAGACCACATGTAAAAAATTTATCATTAAACTGATCGAATCTTAGACCACATGTATAATTTTTGCTGTGTGACTTGAAGATACTCCTTGTAATTTGAAATCTTTAACGGGTAAGATTGAATCTACACATTTACTTGTGGTTTCACTATACTCCTTCTCGATTCGGCTTGAAAGTTGGTTGCTTATCCGACTTGAAGGTTGGTTGCTAGTCGTCTTATAAAAGGATGCCGGTCAACTAATTGGCCTATTCAATCAAATATGTCTATCCATGCCAATAACAATTAGTCTCGTATATAATGGACAACCAATCATCTAATAGGCATATTTAATCAAATCTGTCAATCAGCTATAATAACAATCAGTCCCGCATATAATGGACAACCAATAGTCTAATAGGCCTATTTAGTCAAATCTATAAATCTGCTATAATAACAATTAGTCCGACACATAATATACATCCAATCATCTAATAGGCCTATTCATCAAATTTGCTGATCTATTCTAATAACAACCGGTCTAACATATATGGGTCACCGACCATCTAATGAGCATGTATGGTCTAATTTTTTTGAAACGGTGGCTCGAAGCCTATATTAATAAGATAACATTACAATACATGAAGAAAAAGAACAAACAACATCGATAAGAGAACCATAGATAGACGAAACCAGACCGTAATCCACAGAGTGGCACGGGTGAGAGCAAATGGTAGTCGCAAAGCCACGAAGACTAGCGACCATAACGGAGAGCTGCCGAGACAAGCTACGGCTAAAAATCACGAGACTACGTCGAAGACGCAGCCTCATGAGCTTATGAATGCACACAAGGTACATGCATAAGAGCCAAGATCGACCGAAATCAATCGAGACAGAATTCTCCACTTGCAACCACAGTACATGCATTGAGCATACAATGGAACCCAGAGTCAGCCAAAGCCAAGTCGATTGTCCAGGATCTAAAACAACAAACAAGAGCTGACCACTAAATGACATAGCCGGCATAAACATAAGAACAGTAAAAACCAGAAATAAGTACATAATGGCCAACCAGTGGCCAGCACCTCCAGCCAACCTCCAGCAAGAGCACCTTCGGCCAAAACTCTGGCAAGGCCCTTTAGCAAGAGCAAGATCACCACCGGCAGGGCTGTCCGGCTAGAGCACTTTCGACCGACCACTAGCAAGGCTGTCTGGCAAGAGCACCAGCAGTAAGAGCACCTCCGGCCAAACTTCGGCAAGAGTAAGAGCACCTCCGGCAAGACTCTCCCGCAAGAACCCCTTCGACCAAATCTCCGGCAAGCTCTCTGGACGACCTCCGGCACGACCCTTCGGCTGAGGGGAGAAGAGAGAATAGAAAGAAGGTAATAGGAAGCTCTCACAAGGAGGAGAGAGATCACTTAGTTAACCTTAAAGGAAAACCAAGTGAAGATGTAAGAGGTGAAGGATAAGGCAAAGGGAAGATGTAAGAGATGAAGGAGAAGGCAAAGAAAAGAAGAGGAGAGCACAGTGGCGGCTGAGTTTAAGGGTACTCCACCCTAGAGTTTTTTGTTTTTCACAGAGAGAAAAAGTTCAGAGAGAGGGAAGCATGTATGATCTAATCTGCTTCCAATAGTTCTACAACAAATTTTAAACCTTTTTACGCTCCAAATCTGAGGATTATGTAAACTATAAAGTACTAGATATATGTCTTTACTTTGTATAGAAACTTCAGTCGTCTCAATCAAATAATATGGTAAAAAGTTATAATAATTCTACCAACGAATGTCATGGCTCCCCCAAAACAAAGTCAGACTCCATAACAAGCCAGGTCGGTTATTCTTGTAACTAGCTGAACTAGCCATCCCTATAACCATATCGACTATCCACATAACCAACTCGACCCAACTGAGCCATGGTTATCTAGACGTAGATTTGTTTACCTTGTTCCATAGAATTAGTAAGATAATTGAGAGTATAATAAAATCAAACACAGAAACAAGATAATGAGGGACCAAATTGTAGATTTAACTATACATGAGGGACCCGAGATAAGTTTGCCCTATTTGTTTAGTTCTCGTGTAAAGAGAGGAGAATAAGAGGTCGACTAGGTCAAGGAAAACCGCCGCTCCCACACAACGGAATCCAAGCCATCCAATGAAACTTCAGAAGCCAACGGCCTAGATTTACTAGAACATTCCAGAACCCGACCACCCACGCACCCTTCCGTATATAAACACTCTCCCAGACCTCCCCATACTTCACAAATTACCAGATCTAAAACCATACACGCGGAAAACCCTAATTCGCCGTCGACAAAAGAAAACCGCGCAATGGCCGGGAAAGGAGAAGGGCCGGCCATCGGTATCGACCTCGGGACCACGTACTCTTGCGTCGGCGTTTGGCAACATGACCGGGTCGAGATCATCGCCAACGACCAGGGGAACCGGACGACGCCTTCTTACGTCGGTTTCACCGACACCGAGCGCCTCATCGGTGACGCCGCCAAGAATCAGGTCGCCATGAACCCCATCAACACCGTCTTCGGTTAGTCTTCTCGCTCAGATCTGAGATCTCTTTTATTTTGCTATTTACTTTTAAATTATCTTTTGTTAGTGTTCGAGATCTGTTAGGTAGTTACATTGATTTGATTTGCATTAGAGTGGTCTTGCTGTTAGGTGATGACTTGATATCTTGCTTATTTTGTTCTGGTTCACTTATTTAGTTATGAGTTAAATTTAATTAGAGTTCTCAGATTTGATTCGTTTTATGTGATTATTGTACTTGTCGCTTGTATGCTGAGTAATACGGGGGAAAAATAGTGGTTTCGTGAAAGAATGCGGCTAGATCTGCAGTTTGTTACTTGAGATTATGAATTGAAGTCAACGAATAGTGAAATTTGAAGTTTATTTGGTAGGTCTTATGTCTTCATGTAGTTGTTTAGAGTATTGTATTCTAACTTCCTGTTGTTGGATATTGTTTTACTTAGATGCCAAGAGGTTGATCGGAAGGAGGTTTAGCGATGCCTCCGTACAAGGTGATATGAAGTTGTGGCCATTCAAGGTCATCCCGGGACCTGGAGAGAAGCCCATGATTGTGGTCAACTACAAGGGTGAGGAGAAGCAGTTTGCTGCTGAGGAGATCTCATCGATGGTCTTGACCAAGATGAAGGAGATTGCCGAGGCTTATCTTGGTGCCACCATAAAAAATGCTGTGGTGACTGTTCCGGCTTACTTCAATGACTCCCAGAGGCAGGCTACCAAGGATGCCGGTGTTATTTCCGGCCTCAATGTGATGCGTATCATCAATGAGCCCACCGCTGCTGCCATTGCTTACGGTTTGGACAAGAAGGCCACCAGTGTTGGGGAGAAGAACGTGCTCATTTTTGATCTTGGTGGTGGTACATTTGATGTCTCTCTCCTCACTATTGAGGAGGGTATCTTTGAGGTCAAGGCTACTGCTGGTGATACCCATTTGGGTGGGGAGGATTTCGACAATCGGATGGTGAACCACTTTGTTCAGGAGTTCAAGAGGAAGAACAAGAAGGATATCAGCGGTAACCCTCGATCACTCAGGAGGTTGAGGACTGCTTGCGAGAGGGCAAAGAGGACGCTCTCATCTACCGCCCAGACCACAATCGAGATTGATTCCCTGTACGAGGGTATTGATTTCTACTCAACCATCACCAGAGCGAGGTTCGAAGAGCTCAACATGGACCTGTTCAGGAAGTGCATGGAGCCAGTGGAGAAGTGCCTGAGGGATGCTAAGATGGATAAGAGCACTGTCCATGATGTCGTGCTTGTTGGTGGTTCTACCAGGATTCCCAAGGTGCAACAGCTGTTGCAGGACTTTTTCAACGGAAAGGAGCTGTGCAAGAGTATCAACCCCGATGAGGCTGTTGCTTATGGTGCAGCGGTCCAGGCAGCCATTCTTAGCGGTGAAGGAAACGAGAAGGTCCAGGATTTGTTGCTTCTGGATGTTACTCCCTTGTCTCTTGGTCTGGAAACCGCCGGAGGTGTCATGACTGTTCTGATCCAAAGGAACACAACCATTCCGACCAAAAAGGAGCAGGTCTTCTCCACCTATTCGGACAACCAGCCTGGTGTGCTCATCCAGGTGTATGAGGGTGAAAGGACGAGAACCAGGGATAACAACCTGCTGGGCAAGTTTGAGCTCTCTGGCATTCCTCCGGCCCCTAGGGGTGTTCCTCAGATCACTGTCTGCTTTGACATTGATGCCAACGGTATCTTGAATGTTTCTGCCGAAGACAAGACCACAGGACAGAAGAACAAGATCACCATCACCAACGACAAGGGCAGGCTCTCCAAGGACGAGATAGAGAAGATGGTCCAGGAGGCCGAGAAGTACAAGTCTGAGGATGAGGAGCACAAGAAGAAGGTGGAGTCGAAGAACTCCTTGGAGAACTACGCGTATAACATGAGGAACACAATCAAGGATGAGAAGATCAGCTCTAAGCTGGATGCAGCTGACAAGAAGAAGATCGAGGACGCCATTGACGAAGCCATTCAGTGGCTCGACAGCAACCAGCTGGCCGAGGCTGACGAGTTTGAGGACAAGATGAAGGAGCTTGAGAGCCTCTGCAACCCAATCATCGCCAAGATGTATCAAGGTGGTGCTGGTGGCCCAGACATGGGAGCCGGTATGGATGATGATGCTCCTCCATCTGGTAGCAGCGGTGCCGGCCCCAAGATCGAGGAGGTCGACTAAGCGCGAAGAAATTTATTTAGATTATGATGAAGAAAAAGCTTCGCCGGATCTTTGTTTTGGACCTTTTATATTTGAATTTCTGAACTGCGGATTCCATTTCTACTTTGCATCCGCTCTTGCCAATGTTTCTATGAAGGATTTTTGCCTTAGTGGCTGTTTGTTTCACTATGTGGTGTTTACCGTCCCTAGTACTGTGCTTCGCGTTGTCCTTGTTGGCCTTTTTTTCTGCTTCCAACAGATTGCTGATTAGCTAGAAATCGACAGTTTGCCATTTGTCTATCAAAGGTTAATTTTACAACTTTGAACAAAACAGTAGACTAGGTTTTGCATTTCCAGTTCTTTATAAGAAGTCAAACTTTATCAACCACCTAGCAGGATAAAGATGATCACATTTGTTCTGGCTTTTTCTTGGAAGAAAAATCGTGCAATTAAAACCAAATCACCTAACAAAATTTAAGGACGTTGCAATTATAAAGATAGAACATATTTTTAATGTTGTGAGGCCATTCCATGAAAGCTCACATACTCTCTCTACATTATGTTTGATCTATGCTTCTCTTTCCTTTCTTTGCTGGCAGAAGGTGCCAGAAGACAACAAAATGTGCAGGACGAGCAGTGACTTGTTCGTTCTCTCCACTACAAGCTTCTTTCCGCTTTCTTCATATCTCGGCGTGAAACACAATTCGGTTTCATGCGAGACCGCTGTACTTCGAAACTCTGTTGATGACGTCCTCTTCCATTTCCACTAGTCGTTGGCAAAACACGTTGATGTCATGCGCCTCTTCCTCGAACACAAACCTGAACTCCTTCCATTGATAATCAGAAGCACCATCCTGGACTGCAGAACAGGGTACCTTGCCCAGCACATCAAACCCTTTACCGTCGACAGATAGAAGCACTGCATCCTGCTTAGGCAAAAGTTACGGTTATTTTTGTGAGCATGAACTGACGATACAAGCACTAAAGAGAGAATCTTACCCGAACATTCGCGTTCATATGAACAAGACAAAAGAGAATCAAGGCCCTGCGCCTCACTTCACTTCGATTTATGCCATCGATCAATTTTGCAGAGAAGAAAGCTGTTCAACAAACAACTCATGTTAATTCCTTGCCAGAGGACGAAGCTGCTGGAAGTTAGGCATTAGGCAAGCAAATGTTCAAAGTGAGTATCTTACCTATTGGATCAGCTTTAGATTTTTCAAGATCAATTAGATCCACCTCATGCTTCGTGCCATGGCCATCTATCAACATGCAGGAGCTGAAAGCAAGAAGAAGAACAAGATTTTTCTCATGCAATGACAAGAACCGTGCTTCCTAATCATCCCCTCATACCATTTTCTTACTTCTCACTACAATTTGGAAGCATACACATAACTGATGTACACCTCAAATAGCAGGTGATGAGTTCAAGCAGGTGATGAGGGTGTACAAAACTTCGAAAGAGACCTTAAGGGAGAATTATCAGCTTTTGAATTGCTTTATATTATTCTTTAAAGTTGGTTTTATTCATGAAACAGGTAGTTCCATCTTTTCTATCTCTCTTTTTTCCCGTTTAATTAGTGTCCTCCTCTCAAACTTTTGAAAGTAGTCTCGCAAATTGCTTAGTCAAGCAAGCTAAATTGTTTACAGAGAATCAACGAGTAGCATAGACATCTCTGACCATAAATAAATAGTATAAACAAAAAAAATGCAATTAAAGAACTCATACCTGACATTAAACTTGTAAACATTATATTTTTCAGCTGCATCAAGTAGGTCCCTAAGGTTATCACCGTGTGATGTAAGAACATGATCAGAAGAACCTAGCAAACCCGAAACTGTGTGGGTGGATCCCTTAATGACTCTTTCCTCGGATAGTATAATTTCCTTGAGGCTCTTCGAAGCCAGTTCAGCCTGTGAAATGAAAATAAAGCCAGAGTTAGAAAAGGTGGTTCATTTTATTCAGACCCTCCATCTAAAAGACGGAAAACTATTCAACAAGCACACCAGTAAACAAGAGAACAAAGATGAGAATGAATTGCAAACTACAAAAATTCAAACTTTCTTCGTGATTAAAGATCTTCATCAAAATGTGGGACGCAAGTTTCAACAGATTGATGAAGCTTGTGTATTAATGATACATTAGAATTTCTAACAGCGGCACTACTATAATGGCAGCAACACCAAAAGATTGCTGGAAACATATGTTTGGTTAGGAAAGGCAAACCTTTTCATCACTGAGAGGCACAACATCCCCTGTCAGAGCAACTCGCGCTGGTAACTGCAACACATGGAGATGGAGATTCTCTTCTAAGATGTGCCAGATGACGTATAGAATAGACCATTTCCGCATTTACACACAAATGAAAGAAAAGAGAAAGGTGGACGGTTTTCGCCATTCGGATAAAGCACCAACCTTGTTTAACAATCTAAGCAGATTCCCAAGTGCCCCAGGATAAGGACTGGCAATAGCCAAAGAACTACGTTCGTCAAACATCACATTCTGCATCAACACGGGGAACGAACGAAAGGACGTCGGAAGAAATTAAGCACAAACTAGTAGACCCCCTCTCTAGCACGATAAAGAAAGCAAACAATCGAAAAGGAGCATCAAGAGAGCGGAAGGGCAGAAGCCGAGAGAAGAGTACCATATTATGCATATCGTCCTCGGGAACCCAAATGTAGGGCTTCCCCTTCCTCATTATGTACTTAACTTTTGATCTATGTATCTCCTCCTGGCTGGAAAACAAAGGAGCAGAAGAGAATCATACAAAGAAAAAAACATGTAACATCTCCTCCCCAACACCAATCTTAATCTCAAAGTTGAAAACCAAATTAGAGCTGACAAATATAATAAGTGGGATTTAGGGGGAAAACCCCATTAAAGTTGTCGAACGTATTATAACTGGAAGAGAAGGGGGGGTGGAGACGAAGAAATGGGGTGGGTTACCTCTCTTTAGAGCCGCCTTTGATGGTATTGAGCTGAGCTTGCCAATTCGAAGCCATTATATTCTGCAAAAACAACAAAAAAATATCCATTTTGTGCTTTAATTTATAATAAGGTCAAACAAAAGGCCTCAACAACTAGAACACACACAAAAAAACAGACAGAGACACAGAGAGAGAGAGAGAGAGAGAGAGAGAGAGAGAGAGAGAGAGAGAGATTTCATGAAGGCCAACAAGTCTACCGTCTTGTCACTACTTGCACAGAGATGCAGGGTCCTCTCTCTCTCTCTCTCTCTCTCTCTCTCTCTCTCTCTCTTCTTTTGGTGGGCAAAGTCGAAGAAGTCTCAATGGTGGTCGAGTCGAGGTTTGTGTTTTGCTGTTTTTCGAACCCAGTAGTGAGTTTAGTTTAGGTTAGTTGAGAGAGACTCTCTCGCTAGTGAGCGAGTGTTAATTCCTAAGCGCCTCGGATTAGACTTTAGATAGACTTCTTTATTTTATTTTTTTCCTTTAGAGGAGGAAGAGACAGAGTTTCAACCTTCAAAATAAATTAAAAAAAAAAGTTCATTTTTCTAACATATATCAACTGTTATAATTTCTTTAAATTAATGTCCTAAGTTGGGGGCCATTTTATAAATTTAAATCCATAAACTTTCTGGTCCCAAATAAGTATTCAGATAATACATATAATTTTACATTTTAAGAAAATAAAATATTTTATCTTTGATAAATATTAATTATTAGTATATTGTAACAGTAATATGTTAACACAATATTTTTTTTTATTGAACATGTGTTTATCATATTTTAATTATTTTAAACCTAAAAACGCAAATCTTCATTATGATATAGCTTCTATAGATGATATTTTGTGTGTGTGATATTACTATAAACTGTATAACTATAAATTATTGTAAATCAGTAAGAGTCAAGTCCAAGTCCGAAAACTGAAAACAAAAGTAACAACTAAGAAGGAAAAGAACCGAGAGATGGACGGGGGGGAATCTAAGCAGTCGCCGGAGTCATCGGACGGGGAGGAGGAGTCGTCGCCGGAGCAGGAGCAGGGATCAGAGATGCTGGAGAGGGAAAGACACGTGGCGTTCCTGGGGATGATGGGGGAGCTGCTGCCAGGTGAGTACCAGTCTCAGGAGATCAACCGACTTACGCTCGCCTACTTCGTCATCTCCTCCCTCGACCTCCTCCGCTCCCTCCACCTCGTAACCCTCTCTCTCTCTCTCTCTCTAATCTCGGAAATTTAAACTAGTTTCTCCGGTTTACTCTCAAGTCAATTCTGACGAGCCAATTCGGATCGCGGTTTTCGGATCTCTTCCATTGCCCTAATTACGCCCACCCTCACTCACTCGGGGGGTGGTTTGAGTGCTGGACTAGCGTCTTGAGATCTCAGTGCTTACTAGAATAGAATGTGGGTTGTTCGGAGATCACTGTTAATTAACCAACCTAGAATGATCCAATCCTCTTATTATGTAAAGGAGCTCGAGAGGTTGCTTATTCTCTGTAGTTTTTCAAGACGCTCAATGTTAGGGATGATGATGATGATGATGATGAGGTTTCTTTGACTTTGCGAGAGACTTGGAAGAGTGCGCTTCTTGTCTATTGTTTCACAAAAAATGTTGTGTACTCTGGCATGGTGAGGTTTTGAGTTTGAATTTGAAACCCGGGAGTGGCAAAAATAACAAGGAAAAGGGGGGCTCGGTGGTTTTGATGTTTCTTGTTGAACTGCTTTCTGTTTATACGGTCTTCCTCACATGGTCTTTGTTATGTTTTATCAGGTTGACAAGGATGCAATTGCTACATGGGTTCTATCATTTCAAGTTCTTCCTGTAGCTAAAGCGGAAATGTCCAACGGTATTAACCTTTCCTTTGCAACTGACTCTTGTATTGTTTGCTTCTGTTTGGGATTATCTTCCGGTCAAAATTCTCCATTTTGACATTCCACCTTAACTGATGCACCAGGCTGTCTTTTTTACTTCGGTTTGTGTTTCTGTATGGCGACACCATAAAGAACGACGTGAACCTTAAGACTAACTTTGGTGGTTGTTTTAGGACAATTCTATGGGTTTTGTGGTTCTACATCGTCTCAATATCCATTAGGCGAAGATGGGGTATCTGCTAAACTCCAATCTTGTCATTTATTTTTTCTTCTGTTGAGTTATTACTTTTTTTTGCTTTTCTCTTAAATGCTAAGCATCTCCTTTCCTCCTTGATTCTGTTTACAGGCTGCAATTCTCAATCATAGTCATTTGGCAAGCACATATTGTGCCCTAGCAATTCTCAAAATTATTGGCCATGGCTTGGCTTCTATTAACGCAAAACCAATATCAACATCACTAAGAAATCTTCAGCAAGATGATGGCAGGCACTTGCCCTTCTTTTATCTTGACTTTGAAATTTGATGTTCCACTTCTGGTTCTTTACATGGTTACTTCACCTTTTAAAATTTGAATTGAAGGCTTGTGTCAAAGTTCCTTTCTTTGCAGTTTTCTACCAATACATATAGGAGCTGAGACAGATCTTCGCTTCACGTACTGTGCTGGTAAGGAGATAATAAGGAAAACTGTAATTCCATCTAACAGGTAAAGCAAAAGAGAGACTTTGTGAACGTGATATATCGGTGGCTTCTTGTTTTATCAGTGGCCATCTGTTCAATGTTGGAGGATTGGAGTGGAATTGATAGGGAGAAAGCCAAAGATTTTATTGTCAAATGCCAGGTAATACGATCTTTTGTTTGTCCTGATATACTTCCTTGCTAGTATATTTTTGTTTTGGTGTCTTTGATATCCATATTTGTTTTTGGCATTTTTATGTAGCATCTTTACGTTAATTGAGATATTTATTTTTATTTTTAGACATATGATGGTGGCTTCGGGATGGTACCTGGTTCGGAATCTCATGGTGAGTAGCTATTTGAAAATTTTACTCTTGTTTCTTTGTTGCATAGAAATGGATGCTTGACACTTCTTCTTTTCCCTGCTTGTTGAAAGACAGACCTACATTCACAATTTTAAGTTTGCAACTTTTGCTGTCACCATCTTGGTTAGCCTTCAATAATTCAGAGCCCAATCCTGACCACTAGCTTTGATATGTTTACTTTATATTACCGACAATTCTCTATTCATTGTTGTGATCAGGTGGTGCTCTACATTGCCAACAATTTTATTCATTTTAGTGGACAGGTGGCGGGACTTATTGTGCAGTGGCATCACTTCGTTTGATGGGATATATTGAAGACGACATCCTGTCCAAAGGGGCTTCATCTTCCATTATAAACATTCCTTTGGTTTTGGAATGGTGCCTGCAGGTCTATCTTCTACCCTCTGAGTCCTGAACTCATGTCTAAGTATCAAATCTTGGAAGCTTGGCATTTGATCAGATTGGTTTGAGCTGTGTCTCATGCGTTATTTTCCATGTCCTCCCTCTCCAGAGGCAAGCAGCTGATGGTGGATTCCAAGGCAGACTTAACAAGCCTAGTGATACATGTTATGCATTTTGGCAAGTACCACAACATTACTGAATCGGATGTTAATAAAAAGAACTACTGAATCTTCCATACTTGTTCGCAGATAGTCTGCGCCTTGACCAGGAAAGTTCACTTGGCATTTTGTAGGGTTGGGTCAGTTTTGAGGATTTTGGGAGCTCATAAAATGATCGATGGAAAGTCTTTGCATGGTTTCCTATGCATGTGTCAATCTAAGGTGCCAATGCTTCTTTTACCCTGAGAACTAGTTTTTAAAAAATATCTGTTTACTGATATATATTCAGCTATCTGCCCTGATCTTAATAAATTGTCTTTGAAGTAATGAAAGGTGATACTCGATTATGTATGAACTAAAGATCAGTACTTATAAAAGTGTCTAATAAGCAATGCTCATTTGTCCCATGTTCCGGAAATTTGTCAGTGTTCTTGAATGCTAATGGATAAGCTAGTCTGGTGTTCAGTTATCTGTAGTTGGGGGATAAGTTGTCAACTTGAAGGAACCTGTAATCCTCTTCGTGTGAAGAGAGTGGCGCTCTTCCTTCCAAAAATGCATTTAGCCAATGAATAGCTGATTATTTTTTTTCTTCCTTCTTGTCCGATGAGAAAATTGATGATCGAATAGGAAAAGCACATTAAAAAAAGAACATGAAACCTTAAACAGCTGAGCTGATGTCTCTCTTTTGACCTGCAAAGCTAATGAGGCTTGCTATAGACTGTTTCTAACAACATTTCTACTGCTGCAGTATGGTGGCTTCAGCAAGTATCCTTACGAACTGCCAGATCTCTACCATTCCTACTACGGGTTCACAGCGTTCAGCCTTCTAGAAGAGCCATATCTTGGTTCCCTGTGCCCAGAACTCGGAATAACAGACGCTGCTGCTCAAAGGATTTGACTGCGTTATATGGTAATTGTTTGACAGTTGTTGGTTCTGCTTTGCAAGTTGGTTCTCTTAACTTGTTCGAGTAAAGGCCCTCTATGCTAAGTTAGATCTGATGAAAGTAACCTAACATGCAAGGTTTGTGTGTACTCTTTTTACTCTCTTGTTTGCGACTTCTCCTCCTCCTCTCATTTGAGTTTCCTGCTTTGTTTTCCATATTGTCATGGTCTCGGCTAACTAGCTGTAGAAAGAACTTGTAATATTTCGATCACTCTTGTTCTATCAGACTGAATTCGATAGAGACTAAAGAAAATTTGTTCCCAAGCAAGAATTTCACATATCTTTTAAGTTTCTTGAGTGAACCGAGGATAATGCGTGTCCTCACCAAATTCAACCTCATTTTCTACTATTTACCAACCCTTGGCCCGACGGTTCCGACCATCAGTAATCCAAGAAACCTAGTGCAGTTATTTCCCTACTTTGAGTTTTCTTTTAGAATTGTTATTTCCCACCTAGGTGACTCTTCAGAAGATGAATAGAATTGGAAGGGAGTCTTGACCTCGGACACAAAGGGACGTCTCGGACCTTTTCAGGCCTGTACCAACCAACGATCACGTTCTCCGAGTTGGGATCCTTGTGATATAATAAGAGGAACCAAACGGGATTGTTGTGATTTGATGTAAAAGATTTTGATTCGCTTAAAAAGACTAAGATAGTCTAACGAATGTAATAGTCACGGTTGTGCGAGCAATCCATAAAATTAGCAATCTTCCATTTGGGATATCAAATATTAAAAAAGGGGATTGACCTACTCGATCTATTTTATTATTAGTGATGATCCAGCCACGGACGCGGAATGCTCAAATAGAGCTAGTATTTAAGTATATGTATTATTATTTTTATTATAATAATATAAAATTATTTTGTTTAAATAAACAAAAATTTATAATGAACCTAGCCATCCGTAGTTCCCATCAATGACACTTATAAACAAAACTATTCGTAATCACACTTTTTCCGAAGGTCAACGGTGCCATCGTTCTCGTGTGCCATCGTCGGACACTATTAAAAAAAATAGTTTTTCCAGCGTCAAAGTTTTATTTAACACAGGTCGCAACTGTAATCTTGCACGGTTTATAGAGAAGAGCGGTGTGGGAACTCAAATTCGTAATTGCAGTGGACATCATTGATTAGATTTAACGTGCAACATGACCCTACTGCATGTTTTCTTTTCGTTTGTTTCATAAAGTTGGCGAGTAGTGGAAAAATTCTATAGCGACGTGGGAGATAAACTATGCACAGAAGTCTTCACTTTAAAATCCATTTTAATATAGTAGTACAAGGTTTCTTGACAAACATTTGTGTTAATATTTGCATTGTCATATTCTATTTATATATAGTTCTTTTACTAATATTTTCTAATTCGTAAATTTTGAATTCATGACTAAGAAATCCAAATTTATTATCACTAAGTTTCTTATCACTCAGAAATCCAAATTTAATATCTTGCAACAGGCAATATAAATGTACGCCATTATAATACAGAACAGCAACATCAACCTAAACGAAGAATACATACATTTTGGAATTTAGTGCTCCGCTATTCCAGGAAACGAGATCATGAACTCCAACGAAGATGACGAATCATTCCTTCCCACGTTGGAGCTTGTGAATGGCACCTTGGTGATCATGACCATCAACTCAGCTATGGATCTCGACATATTCGGGATCATTGGGAGAGCCGGCCCTGAAGCCCACATCTCGGCCACCGAAATAGCCTCCCATTTCCCTAAACAGAACCCAAATACTGCCTCCCTCTTGGATCGTATGCTTAGGGTGCTGGTCACCCGACGTTTCTTGACATGCTCTACGCGTGATGGCTCGCCGGAGAGAGTGTATGGGCTCGGGCCGGCCGCCAGGTACCTTGCCATGGACTCTGGCGAGGGCTCCTTGGCTCCTATGTTTGTCCTTGTCAAACATAAAGCTCCAATTGAAGTGTTGTAAGTACTCCGACCTCTGATGCGTCCGGATCTATGAATTTTCCTCTAAACCACAGTTCTACGACTATAATGTTAACTCACTATAACTATTAATTATATGTCTAATCCAAAATCTGAATATTTTTCTAGAAATAAAATAAAATTTCTATGCTAATAAGTAACATCCAACAACTTATTGTTGCCAATATAGCATTCATAAGGATAAGCTTCTTTTTACTTGGACTATGGGTATTTGTTCCAAATTAGTTTATTCAACCTTGAGCTTAGTCACACTAGTTAGAGATGGTAAGTAGACCTTATTGTGATGGTCTACGAATCAAGACTTGAAGGATCCTAAACTCATTGTTGTTATATCTCAAAATTTTATCCGAATATTTATTCTTTTAAAGATAAATGCATGGATACATATATGTAATGTTTTTTATGATCCTACCAATTTCTGTAAAAATTATATTAAAACAATGTATATGTATATTAATTACTAAGCATAACACCGAATTTTGAACTTTTCTAACTTAAATTTTTTTATTTGCTTATTAGTTTCGTTATTTTGCTTTGTTTTAACGAAGATATGAATTACATTTATAAATAAGTCGCCTTGATCATCTCTTTTTTTTAGTTGGAATCGTCCAGAGTATTTATTTTTAAAGAAGAAAAAAGTAAAAATACGAGTGCACCCTTCAAAAAAATTATAAGGATTTGAGTCCTATACATTAGGGATAATTATCCCACGGCCCCCTCGGGTTTGCGAAAATTAGCGATTCAGCTCCTCTATTTTTTGATTATTATGAAGTCCCTCTTGTTTGCGAAAAGGGTATATTTTAGCCACTCTCGCCAGAATCCGGCAATTTCTCCAGCCAAACATCACCCGAGATGACCAAAATACCCTTTTCTTAAAATCCAACTTAAAACCACTTCTTCTCTCTCCATCTTCTTCCTCTCACTTACAAATAATTTTTTTTTCATTCCCTTCTTTGCCTCCTTTTACCTCCCACCTTCAATCAAACAAAAGCTTAATTTCAATCACTAAAAATCAACCCACTAACAAATGGCCAAAAGACCTAATCAAGTCGGACCCCTCCAAGTCCCTTCCTATCACCACCATCACCCAAAGGCGGGACTTCCTCAGCATCTCCTTCTGCCCGATGGACTTCAGCCGTCACTACCCGTCCATCTTCGAGGAGTTCCTTCCCTCCGGAGCAGCCAGTGACAGCTTTCACCCCACATCCGCCTTACCCCCTAGGTGCTCGACCTCGACTCCGATGAGCTTTTAGTTTATCGGACCGATACCTATAAACATAACACCGCGAATAGGTTGGTTAGGTTGCTGATGATCTCGCGGGCCGATAAAATTCCGTTGCGAGTTTTGGATTCTGTGAAATGGGATCTGAGTTTTCCAGATCATTTTCGGGTTATCGCTGATGGGGCATCATTGGAGTTGGTTTGTTGGAGTGATCAGTTGGCTGTTTTGGCTGTCGAGAAGAATGCGAAAAGGACGCCTATTGCGTTCCCGATGTAGTTCGCGAAGGATTATGAGATGGATAGGAAGTTCAAGAAGTGGTTGGATGATTGTCCGAAGCTGGGGTTAGGAGAGAGAGATTGGATTTTTTAATGAAAAAATTACTTTAATTTGTTTTTAAAAAAGAAAAGGATATTTTGGTCATCTCAGGTGGTGTTTCGCCGGAGAAATTGCCGGATTCTGGCGAGAGGGGCTAAAATATAACTTTTTTGCAAACAAGAAGGGCTTCATAATAATAAAAAAAAATAGATAGGCTGAATCACTAATTTCTGCAAACCTGAGGGGGACGTGGACAATTATCCTTATACATTATCATGCACATTAGCATTCATAACATTAGTTACTATTTCATATCACTAGTTGCGAGTGCACTAAATAAGTTTATAAGTGTTAAAACTTTATCGACTCGTTAAATTTTAAGTTATATATGGAGATTTTCACATGTTAGAATCGTAAAATTTAAGATATTTGTTCGAGAATCATTTTAGTTTTTACCAACTTAAGCTGGACTGACCTTTGTCCGTAGTTTTTTCTTCGTATTTGAAGTTTTTTCTTCGTCTCCAGGGCAAATGTAAATGACTTCCTTACCGGAAGTGGTGACCGAAAGCCCGGTGGATTTGCAATGTACGAGGCTGCAGGCAAGGATCCAGAGCTGAACGAAGTATTCGGCAGCTCAATGGCTGGAATCTCCGGCATAGCTATGGCCAAGATTCTTAAGGTTTACAAAGGATTCGAGGGACTCACATCCTTGGCCGATGTTGGGGGTGGCAAGGGGAGAACCCTAAGCATGGTGATCTCCAAGTACCCTTACATTAAAGGATTCAATTTTGACATACCTTGTGTCATACAAACTGCACCGTCTTATGCCGGTAATTGCAACAAGAACGTTCTTTCGACAAATATTTATGAACTTAGAATTATTGATAATTAAGTTAGAGATGCTAAATTTGCCAGGTATTGAGCATGTGGCAGGAGACATGTTTTTGAGTGTCCCTAGGGCTGACGCCATAATGCTGAAGGTTTGTCGGTACATTACACATGCTAATTACGATCGGTAATTGGAGACCATTTTGTTATTGTTTTAAGACTTGTGGTCCATTAGGTTAGACTAATACCAATTTAGTTTCGTGCAAAATCTAAGAGAATAGTTGGATCAAGTTGACCAGTAGTTCAACCGATTGGGCAAAATTGTCCATTTTTTTTTAGTTTTGTTAGATTAAATTATGATTTTGATTTGTATAAATGATAAATATTTGAAATTTTAACAATAGATATCTTTAACAAAAAGCTTTCTGCCGAACCAGTAGTCTAACTGATTCGCTCATGTTGTAATATAGGAGATCCAATTTGGAGTCATGTTGTAATTGAAGTATGGAAAATTGAACTCGTTAAGGCCCACCCAGATAATTACATGAAAACTGGCACATATATTTCATGAGTTTTTTTGGAGTGCATAATAATATTTTTCCCAGCTACCTCTTATAATCTCAAACTATTTGATTTTGCGTGATGGGCCATGAAAAGAGACGTCATACAAGCAAGGACTATAAAAGTCAACCAAATACTATATCATGCTAAAATTTATATTTCAATTTCAACCCTTAAGGTAGTAATCACTTATAAATGGATCAACAACTACGTGATATCAAACAAGTAGACCTTATTATTGAATCATCACTATCATTGATTAATTAATTAATATTTTTCAGGATGTAATACATAATTGGAGCGACGAGTTGTGCCTAAAAATATTGAAGAACTGCTACAAAGCTTTGCCCAAAGGTGGAAAGGCGGTGATCATAACAATGATACCGCAAGAAGTGCCAGACTCATGCTCGGCCTCCAGATATCTCGCAGATGTGGACTACGTTATGCTATTGCATGGTTCGGGCAAAGAGAGAGGCGAGAAAGAACTGGAAGGCTTGTGCATGGCTTCTGGCTTCTCTAAATTCCAAGTTGCTTGTTCAGCATATGGATTGTGGAGTGTTGTTGAGTTCCACGTCTAAGTTGTTGTTACACTTTGTGTGCACTGAGTTGCGTCTTGTGCAACTGCTATCTGGGATATGCGATTTAACTTTGGGGTTGTTTAATAAAAGTCTACCAATATAAAAAATATGTAAACGTACGCTTTAATCATTTTCTCTTAACTTGCAATGATAGATATTAATGTGTTAAATTGAGGATGCAACTCAGGGTATTGATTTTTGGGGCTGGAAGAGTGTATCTCTATTGATCAGGTACTTAGACCTCTTGGTGCAGACATGAAAAAAAAATTGGTAGTTGGAAATTAATGATGGATGCGCTTGATCAGAGATTGGAATCGTCTTTTGTAGGAAGAATGGTACTAATTAAATACGTAATGAATTGCTTGCCTACATAATACCTCTGGATCTTTAAAATGCCACGTAAGTAATGCAATTGAGAGAAAGTTGTGTTTGTTTTTGTGGTCTGGAAAAAAAAAACAGTTATTCGTTGGTCCAAATGGAAGTTGTGGTCACAAGAGGCCCAGAGGGGTCTTGCACTTAAAGTTGTCTTGACCATTTATCTTAATATATAGGGGTTTTGCCCCTCCAATTCAACAAAAAAAAAGAAGAAGAGAAGTTATGACTAGGCCCAAAGATTTTGGGGGCCATGGACTTGAAAAGCTTATGATAAAGAAAGAATAAAGCCCTGCTCGTGAAATGGACTTGAAGCTTCTTACATCATAGGACCTCCTTACGTATTCTTCTCCATTTTTTTTTGTCAGAAAAATTGTGGGTTAAATTGTTTCCACAATTCCAGTTCTTGGTAGGGGCTTACGGAGCTCGAACCTCCCACCTCATACTTAAGGTCATACCCCCTGTTTTAACTGCTAGGCCATACATGCGATGGTTATTCTTCTCCATTTTCAGAGCTATGGTGTGGATCCTTTTTTTTTTTGGTGAACAGCTATGGTGTGGATCATTTGGAAGCATAGAATCTGGCTAGGTTTTTTTGTGCCACCAATATGAGCTTCCAATTCATTCTATTTTCTACGATATTGAGAATCCAATGAGAAATAAATTCAAGATCTACTTTTGTATTCAGAATCTAATATATATAACACGTCTAAAGATATTTGATATATGTAAATAGAAATCACGAATGCACTTAGTGGGTGTTTGGTTTGGCTGTTAGAGATTAGTGGTTGGCTGATAGATATCTATCAGCCAATTTTTAGGTGTTTGGTGAATTAAAAAAAATTGGCTGTTGGAACCCAACAGCCAATTTTTCCAACAGCTAGAATTTATAGCTGTTACATTTAGCTGATGGTTGTTACAATATCAAATTACTAAATAACCCTTAATTTAGATAATTTCTAATTAAATATTAAATTAAGAGGGATACTTTTTTAATTGGCAAAAACATAGAGATAAATATTAAATATTACTATTAAATATTAAATTAAGAAAGCCACTTTTTTTATTGACAAAAATATAGAAATAAATACTAAATATTACTATATTAAATATTAAATTAAGAGAAACACTTTTTTAATTGGCGAGAGTATAAAGATAAATATAGTACACATACTAAATATTACAATATTAAATATTAAATTAAGAGAGACACTTTTTTAATTGGCAGAAATATAAAGATAAATAATATGTACTATATTAAATATTAAATTATGAGATACATTTTTTAATTGGCGAAAGCATAAAGATAAATAATATGTATAATATTAAATATTAAAGAATGATGTTTATTAGTCAGTTACCCTTATAAGTAATTTTACAACTCAACAGCAGCAGCCAATGTTAATTTACCAAACACTTTTGCAACAATCGGATATCAGCTATCAGCCGAGTACTATCAGCCAACAGCTAATCAGCTGACAGCCAACAGCTAACAGCTGAATTTCATCAGCCATACCAAACAGACCCTAGTGTGTTCCTGTAGGTTGTAACACCTTCAGCAATTTTACCGTTATAACGGGGTTTTGGAAAATCACATTGTGGTTATTGATGTCCAAACTTAACTTCAGCAACAGGAAAGTGCCTAATGGATACTTCAATAATTGATCCCTTTTTCCAATTATTGCACAAAATGTGATCACAATTCACCAATAGCTTATCACTTTATTGGATTAGGAGTGGGAAGAGAAAATGCGTTTTGTCGAAAGTACCACGACTCTTAGATCTAGGTACCATCTAGGACGGTGATTACAAGGAACCCCGTATATTTTTTTCCATACGTCTTCACACCACGAAATAATATTTTCTACCTTTCCGCTTTGTATTATTCAATAAAGATAATTTTTTTTGACTTTTTGTTTCATTTGTGCCTTAGTTTCGACTTCTTAATCCATCTAAAAGCGACCAAAAGCTTCCACGTGGGAATGCGAGAAAATGAAATAGCTGAAGGTTGATGAAAGAATGATAACTTACAATACTATATTAAATTTTTTATATCTTGTCTAAAATTTGAAGATAATAAATAAATACTCAACTCTTGTCAATACTGTTTGACCATCATTTGAATGATAGGTCAAATTTAGAATAACAATTGATTTCGGAATTAATCTTGATCATTCATTGATCTGATCGATCAAACCGAATATTTAAGACCATTATAATGATCAAATGTCACTTGGGGTGCATGAAAATTGATGTTCTTGATTAATCAAGTCCTCCACTTCTCCTTCCAAGTTAATGCCGCAACCGGGTACATCGTACACTTCATAGGAGAAACCAGGCACTATCTAGGACAGCAACGAAAAATGAAATTTCATAACCACTTTCCTGTCCTTGCCATTCACATTTAATTATCTATCTATAAATAAAACGTAAAAGAGGTTGGTGAATGGCATTTTTCCAAACCAAAAAAAAAAAAAAACCAGTGACTTCCCCACGTGCTTTGACGAGTGGCTGCATCTATCGGGTTTCCTAGCCTAGTTGGCCTTTAATCATTCCAGTAGCTGTTTTCTTGGTGATCAATTACTGACCCTTCAGTGCTTTTCTATTAAATATTCCCATCTGAAGGATAAGGCTACTCTACTCCTACCCAAATTACAATTCCAGTCAAATGGCAATTGGTTGTATATTCTTCTGGTTTATTTATATCATTGAGATGAAGATATTAGCCTAGCCTAGATACAAGTTGGATTGGTTTTAAATAATTAGTCGATTTAAATAATTATAGACGTGGTTTGTTAACTCTTTTAAATGGTGTGGTTTCAAGTTGTCAATGTCATTGTTATGACAAGGCATTAATATAATTGGAATGTTGCAGCTAGCAAGTGGTAAGGGCTTTAACATTTATTCTCTCAATTTTTTGTAAGCTTTGTTTCATCTTCTCTCAGCTTTTCGTTGTGGGTTTCAACATGGGACAGCTGAGAAGGAACGGAAAGTCAAAAGCAACTCTTTCTCTATTTCTTTATTTTTTGGTGATTAACTATTTCTCAGCTCATCATTTTTTTTTCTTCTAGTGGAAGATAAGTGATTGAGTATTATTCTTGTAAACTACGCTACGGTAACTCCGTGTGTTAGGCACACGGCAGAGTTCTTAAACAGTTGAAATGCCAAGTCTTACTTTTATTTGTTTTTGGAAATTACCTGATATTTAAAAAAAATTACTAGATTTACTATTTTAATTTTGAAGTTGCTAGACTTGGTAGGATACTAAATAGTGAGAAAATCATCCTTGCAATAAGCTGGTACGTTTATTCAAACTCAAAACTCATCAAATTCTGTTAGTTAACGATACACCTCAGTATTTTTTTTTAACGTTGTTGAAGCAAAAAAACAAACGGTAGTTTCGATCAATTTTCCCTTATGGAATGAAGAAATATTGATTGCGAAAGGAACAAGACCTGATACAATTGTGGAGTTAGGTTGACGTTACTATTAAGTTTGTTTTAACTTTTAATAAAGAAGAAAATGATTGATTATGTAAGATAAAAGAATGAGAATTGAATTGGATAAATTTTGTCACATCTTAATAGTATCATATAATTTGAATCTGAACTAATTGATTTAATAAATTAATTAAGTACTAAAAATGTAAGACAATGTGATCCAATAACTTATCATTGAAGACGCGTGACCAAGATAACGTAGATAAGGCCTCGTCGTCAGAGCA
>SOPF01029062.1:47105-119781 GCA_012979155.1 Hypericum perforatum | reverse complement strand
GTTTATTAGTATGAAACATCCAATTAGGTTAGATACGGAGATTCTAACATGGTATCAGAACAACTTGATTATGTTCTCATTGTTGTGCTCTGACGACCCCCCATACTCGCACGTTGGTGAAATCAAAGTCGTGCAATCTTAAGTTAGATACGAAGATTCTAACGTACACGTGGAGAGAGAAAGAGGGCTAGAGAGAGAGAGAGAGAGAGAGAGAGAGAGAGGGGGGGAGGAGGGACCTGGTTGCCGCGGCCGGTGTACTTGAGCTGGCAGTAATCGAAGCCGGGGCGGCGGCGGAAGAGGTTGTGAATCTCCCGGGCTTTGATGTCGTCCGGTAGCCCCGACACGAACAACGTGCTTATCGCTTTGCCCTTCTCGTCCACCGCCGTCACTCCCTGGTAGTACGGGTCGTAAGGATGGTGGATCATGTACGCCATCTTGGTCGGACGTCAGCGGGTGGTCCGATTACCGGCGGAGGAGTTGAAGCAGGGGTGTTTTTGGTCGTTTGTGGTGGTAACCTGTCGTCCTCATTGTGCTGTTGCTGTAAACTTCTTATCTATTTTTATTTAGGATGGGTTAAAAAACATTTATGGTCACTGTATATTATTCTTTCATGTTTTAGTTATTATTATTATTATTTTTTTTTGCATGACGGAAATTGGACAAAAAGATTATTTGTAACATGTGTTTTAGTGTTTACGACTACGACTATTTCAAAATCTCGATAATGATGCATTTGTTATCTTCGCATATGGTAAATTCAGTAAATCTATTCTAGAAAGTTGTTATTGAATAACATTTATATCGATGAATTTGTCTCAATTTTTTTTAGAATTCGTTACAGTAATTTTGTATCAGCTCTACGTTAGTTTTGTTTTTCTAAATATAGTTTCAATTGAATTTAAAAAAATTAACATTAATTCTGAACCAACATATATTATATTATACGATTATTTGAAAATTATATTAAAATAAAATAAAATATAAACTACTAGAGTAACCCTAATGCCTAAATACAACAATTTTAATACTGTTGGATTTTAAATGCATAATTTACACAAAATTATACATTATGTAAAACTCAATTAATTGCAAATAAAAGCAATAAAATTGAGAGTACCTCTTGAAGCGTGCTTGTGCAAATCCCCGGATCGTTGTTGGCGAGGTGTAGGTCGAATTCCGATCACTAATTCTCGGATCGAAGGACTAATTCCCACGAATGTCCTTAATTGTATGTATCTCGAAATTATCAGTATTAAACTGAAATCTCGTTTTTCTGAGTGTTTATTCTTGGTGGCTTATTCCAAAATGGTCACAATGGGTTCCCTTTTATAGGGAAAAAATCCCAAAAAATTCCAAAACAACTTTACCTAATTTCCAACAAATACTTATGAAATGACGAGTGAATTTCTCTATTTCTTCTCACGTTTGATTTTCTTTCATTTAATTATTCTTTCTAAATTTGAATATGAAAGGTACTAAATTTATCCACTGATTTTTTCAAGTCAAATTCGAATCCGAACAACTTCGTACTCATTGTGATGTTGTAGGGAGGGGCTGAGAGAGGTTCAATTGAGTGGGGCAATTGTGCATTACTTATATTTTTTACTATTTCTCCCTACTAAAATTAAAAATTTATTCCACTACAAAAATTAATTACGTAATAAATTGAAACCAAAATTTTAAAAAATTAAAATTGACTATATTCTCCAATTTTTATGGATCTACCCCGGTTGTAGGGAAGATGAGCAGAGTAACGTGGTAGGGATGGAGCTTCATAACCAGACGGCAAGAAACCACCGAGTCCGGCGGACCAATGTCAACCATCCTACGCCAAGAAATTTTGTATGTTGATGTACACGGAAGTTATATTCTATTTCTACATTCAATAAATTTACTGTAATTAAAAATTTTAATTTGTATGGTTTTACTTGGAGGCTTGCTCATCATATGTGAGAAATATTGTATCATTACTTTTTTTACAATTTTTAGTATCTATTGTTGATTAATGTGATGTATTTTTCGTTAATGAAATTTGAACCAAAAATTTCAAGCAGAAAATTGAAGTTTTTTAGCACATATAAGTTTAGCAGTATAAAACTGACTTTTGTTAATTATAATTATAAAATTAAAGTTTAACATAATTATATTTTTAGTTTAATATTTTTGTTAATACTATTCTCACACATATTAACCCGACCAACCTAAATTTTAAAAATATAAAACTTTTGAAATGTAAAAAAATCTTCTCAATAAATATTTCATACTATCATATTTAAAAAAAATTAACTAAATTGTTTGTTGGTTGATATTACATTCCTCTAACATGTATATATCCATAATTTCGGATGATTCGGCTCATTATTGATCTCAGCGATATCTCCTTTTCTATCAACTAAAAAAAGGAGAATGAGATGATTGCCAAGATCGAGAAAAACAACCATCAAATATTCCAACAGTTCCATGGGAATTTCACATTTTGTTGGTCTAAGAACCAAACTTGAAGAGAACTCTATCAATCGACTAGAAGGTTTCCTCCAATGCTAGCAAGTTAACAGATTGAGAGAGAATTTTACGACAAGTTGCATATTAATACATTATATTCTAAGTTTACTTTTCGACATTGCTTCTTTAAATGCCACAGACCACCTCCTTACCTACCAAACGCACCACCTATATATACTTTCGGTAACAAAAACTCTGTCCAAATGTGTTAAGACAATAATACATAGTTTGTCGTCAATTGTTTTGAGAAAAGTATATTGATCAGCATCAAGTTCATGGACCAAGGAAAACTAAAATACCTTCACGGGACACTTGAAGCAACAATTTTTGATGCAACGCCTTATGTGCCCCCGTTCCCCTTCGGTGTAAGTTCTTTTTCTTTTTCGATAAATTAAATTCACCTACTCACAGTTTTTTTTAATGAAAACAAAATTTCGAATCGTATTATCAAATATAAAATCAACCCATCTCACATGTAAATTTCGATAAGTGCGAGTATATGAGTCCATGGAATCGTTAGAGTAAATTGACTCCAATATATCATATTGAAGTTTCAATATATTACCCTAAAATTTAAGGTAACGAGTAAGTGAATATTCTACCTTATAAACCAACCCATCCTACATGTAATTTTCGATTTGGTACACTCTCCAATGATAATGATAAGCATGTATAACGAATCGCTATATCTTGTGCAATTCTATTGATATTTGTGCATCCGATCATTTGTTGTCATATCATCACCATTTAAACCAAACGAAACTCATTTACAAATTATAATCAATATGTATTTCTCTAAACCTTTAAATTGTAGATTGACACAATATCACAATCAACAAAATAATTATTTTCGACGTTTTGAGCAAACTTTAATTCTTGTGCAGTGCATATCCGGATACCGATCAAGTCCGAGTTACGTGACCATAAAAATCGACAAGAAAAAAGTAGCCAAAACAAATCATGAACGTGACAGAATTTGGAACCAAACCTTCCAAATCCTATGTGCTCATCCTTTAGATTCGACCATAACGATTACACTAAAGACCAAGTGCTCAATCCTGGGAAACCTTCACATTCCTGCTCACAAAATCGTGTCGGAGGCAACCTTAATAAATGGGTACTTCCCACTCGCAATGGAGAACGGGAAGCCGAATTCTCAGGGGCTGAAGGTCAGGTTGATGCTGTGGTTTAAGCCAGCCGAGCTCGAACCGAGCTGGTCGAGGATCGTCAGCAACAATGGCGGGGGGTTCCAAGGAATTAGGAATGCTAGCTTTCCTCAGAGGTCAGGTTGTCGTGTGACGTTTTATCAGGACAGCCACCATTGTAGCAGCTTTAGGCCTCCGGTGGATCTTTGTGGGTCTCCGAGGAAATTGTGGGAGGATGTCTACAAAGCTATTGAGGGGGCCAAGCATTTGGTTTATATTGCCGGTTGGTCTCTTAATCCCAACATTATTCTGGTAAGTGTCCGAAATTCCGCAACCCCCTACCTGCATACTTTTACAGCAATAATACGTAAATTCCGAAAAACTTAGTTAAGTTACATAAACTCTCGACTTATAAAATTATTCAAATGGTACACTCAATTGAAATATTTTTTTCACAACAAGACGGTGAATCATAATGATGTACAAATTTTATATGCATTTATCCAAAATTTATATAAGAATTTAACACTAAATTTTTTTACTATAGAGACATTATTAAATTTTAAGACCGAACTCGAACTCGTTTAATTGTACAACAGGTTAGGGATGGTGATACGGACATACCATATGCAGTAGGAGTGAAACTTGGAGAATTATTGAAGAGAAAATCCGAGGAAGGAGTGGCTGTGAGAATCATGATCTGGGACGACGAGACTTCCCTACCAATCATCAAGAACAAAGGGGTAATGCGAACCCACGACGAGGACGCCTCGGATTACTTCAAGCACACGAAAGTGGTCTGCAAGTTGTGCCCTAGGTTGCACCGAAAGTTCCCGACCCTATTCACCCACCATCAGAAGACCATCACCGTCGACGGGGCGGCACGACGTGGTTCGGTCAATAACGGAAGGGAGATTGTGAGCTTCCTCGGCGGGATTGATCTGACTGATGGTCGGTACGATACCGAAGAGCATTCGTTGTTTCGGACACTTGATGTGGGGTCACATTGTGGTGATTTTTATCAGACAAGTGTTGCTGGTGCTGGTCTTCACAAGGGAGGGCCAAGGCTTCCTTGGCATGATGCTCATGCTTGTGTGGTTGGGGAGGCTGCTTTGGATGTTCTCACCAATTTCGAGCAGAGGTGGACTAAGCAATGTGATCCTGACCTATTGGTCCCGATCGGCTCGATTCCGAATCTTGTGCAGCAAGCACCGTTTGCTCCAACCAATGGTTCCAATGATGGGAATTGGAAGGTGCAAGTTTTCAGGTCAATTGATCATGTTTCAGCTTGCGGGATGGGGAGGAACCTGCAGGTCGAGAGAAGCATACACGAGGCGTACGTTGAGGCGATAAGGCGCGCCGACAAGTTCATATACATCGAGAACCAATACCTCATAGGAGGGTGTCACTTGTGGGACAAAGAGAGGCATTGTGGGTGTGGGAATCTGATACCAATTGAGATTGCTCTTAAGGTGGCCAGTAAGATTAGAGCCAAAGAGAGATTTGCTGCTTATATAGTGATTCCAATGTGGCCTGAAGGGGTTCCTGAGAGTGACCCAGTTCAGGATATCTTGCATTGGACTAGACAGACAATGGCAATGATGTACAAGCTAATCGGGGAAGCATTGCGAGAGGCCGGCTCCCCGGGGCATCCCACCGATTACCTCAATATCTTCTGCCTTGCAAACAGGGAAGCAGAGAGGAGAGGAGAATATCTTCCTCCTCATTCACCTCATCCTTCAACTCAATACTGGAATGCACAGAGGAATAGGAGATTCATGGTTTACGTTCACTCCAAGCTAATGATAGGTACTTGCAGGGTTTTTCTTAAAATTTGAAGTTTGATATGAAGATTCTAATGTTCTCGA
Source organism: Hypericum perforatum (assembly GCA_012979155.1). Lineage (NCBI taxonomy): Eukaryota > Viridiplantae > Streptophyta > Magnoliopsida > Malpighiales > Hypericaceae > Hypericum > Hypericum perforatum. The sequence goes on along the minus strand of SOPF01029062.1, from coordinate 114,266 downwards.
CGCCGTTGCTTTAATTCAGTTGACGATGCCTACATTCTGATGGGGTCAGCGAATGTGAACCAAAGATCAATGGACGGTCAACGCGACACGGAGATTGCAATCGGATGCTACCAGTCCACAGACAACAACATTGGAGGTGACAATTTGGACAATTCTACCTTCCATGACATACGAAAATATCGTATGTCACTATGGTACGAGCATACAGGGATGGCAGAAGACACATTCCTAGAGCCACAAACACTAGAATGTGTGACGAAATTGAGGTTAATTGGGGATCAGATGTGGAGGATTTACACCGATGAAGATCAGGTTTTAGACATGGGAAGTGCCCATTTGGTGAATTATCCAATGAGGGTGACAATGGATGGTGTCGTTGAGGATCTTGATAATGGCAGTTTCCCTGATACAAAAGTTGGCATCGCAGGTAGGAGGTCAAAGATGCTACCTCCTATTTTCACTACTTAAAAGGCTGAAGATTTACTATTAAATAAAACTAACCTGATTCTTGTTTGTATGATATAATATATATTCTACGTTATGTCTTAGTTTGACTGTGCTAGTTTGTATTTTTATATTTGTATTGTACCCTAAATCCTGCTACTGCGGCGGTGCCAAGCCAAGAAACCCTTTCAGTAATCACAACTTTGGAATACCCCCTGCCCAAATAAAACCCAGTGGCCATAGATCACCAAGAGCCAATTGATCATTCATTTATTCATCCATGGTGGGCACTGAACCAAGTTATTTTCCCTAACCAGTAACCTTTACTGTTGTTATTGATCACTCATAGACACCCTTTCGGTCGTTTTCTGCGTCGCATGTGTGGGATCTCAAACATGAACTGGAGGCCACACATGGGAAAAATCCACGGTTTGCTTGGGAGATCACCTATCTCCTTCCCACAACGTTTAACTACTCCGCAAAAATACCACTGCCCACAAGCATGAGAATAGAGAGTATGACATCTGGGAAAGGGCTCCAGTCATGCGGTGTTTTCTTCCTTCGATATAACATGACGCGGAAAGGTCAAGACCATATATTAAGTTGGGTAGAAAACTGTAGATCGAAAGAACATAAATCAGTATCGAATTAAACACAGCATACGAAACAGGAAAAAAAAACCAATGCGTTCATTGCATTAGACTGGCAATATGTACATTAAACCAAAAAGAATTGTTTCTCTCTCTCTCTCTGCATAATCTGAATCCAGGTTGTAATTGGTAATTTATTTTCAGTCATAATCAAATAAAATAATGAAATATCTTCAATCATTCTTTCTTTTCTTGACTCCCCCAGATTAAATAAGCACAACTTATGTTCATCAAGACAGATTATTAAACAAGATGAAACGAATCTTTCGAGCATTCTGGTAAAGACATGATTATGCTAGTATGAAACTGTAAAATCTTTATTCAATGTAAATAAGTCATCAAAGGTCCAGGGCTTGTTAAGTAGAGCTAGTCAATGAAACTAACAGTTAAGATGAACAAATTGCTTTCGAGCATATTAGAATTTGTGGATAGCAGACATGCAATTTTCTCAGTTTGGACAGTAACAATCTAAACGCATAAATATCAAAACATTCAATTTTTTAAAGACATACCTGGATTAAAAACAACCGATGGGTGAATTCATCTAATTCTATGCAGTACTACACCCACCCTAAACCAATGGTGGACATGATAGAGTCTCGTGAGTCGGAGTAGCAAGAATCATATCTTTTACCTGTATGGCACAAAACAAGCAAATATGAGGAAGTTGGAACAAATAAGCACAAACTTTATTTACAAGAATAAGATGCAATAGAAGAAATGGATACATGATCATACAATTGCATGACAAACAGAAGATATTCGTCCACGAACTAAAACCAGAATAGATATCACTAACCTAGTTGCCTCCAAGAAAACATGAAGGCATATGCCTCTTGTCTTTGTAAGCTCTGGCTTCATGCACATATGCCATCTATAATAACGCCTAGGTAAATCCTATCAATTAAGATGAATCTTCCATTGCTCATCCAATGTGCATCCTATCCAGTTTGTTCATTCAGAAAGCTAACACTAGCATTCTGCCTTGTACTGGAGGTCATAATCAAGCCAAGTAAGCATCCTAAATAGCCACGAAGTTGTAGTTGTGGGAGTTCTATTAGCAACACGAGACAATCAGCTGGCGAAACAGCTGTTCAGTGCTACATTGAGGTTTGCGTAAGAGATCCAGATTCTTCAAGTTAATCAAGTTACTCTCTTCAAAAAATGCCAATTCACCAGAGATCGACTGGTGGCAACCCAAATGAAAGCCAGTGCATCTTCAAGGAGATGGTCATTTCATATGACCACAATGCACCATTCAGAAGAATGCTACCACATTAGTTGCTCATCACTCTGCCTCCCTCTCACTAGGAAAAGCCTCTTCTCCAACAAATGCCACATCTAGGTTTCATCAGACACAGAAGCATCAAATCCTAAATTCATTCGGATGACTTAATCCAGCCATCATGCTCTGAGTCTCAGTCTCATGCAGATTGCAGAAGGACGAGGTTATTTTCACATCTTAAGAACAAACTGTAAATCCAAATTAGGTGCACAGTATTATCCAACCAAGGAGTTAATATATACCTAAAAGGCCCAAGTCCTAATCATGGTACCTAAGGAGTAAAGGAACAACCATTGATCCAACACAAACTAATTAATGCAACTAGTAGTCTAAGCGGATATGGTATTCCATATGCTCCAAACTTGCTAGAGCTAAGGTATGACAAGTACATCAACATTAGGTGTTCTGGAAATATTGTGAAAAATAGGATGTAATGAGATTAGCACTTTTTCCAAGTTTGTCTTGGAAACCTTTTCAAAGCCATATCTCTACAAAGCCAAAATAAAAAAGACAGGATACTTGCCTATGAAGTTGCAGCAGCCCAGCATTGGTGTATCGAAGGCTTTGTCAAAGTCTGGAAACCTTCAAGGAGAAGTAGCTTCCTTTTCCCTAGACCTCAAGAAATCAATGCTTTGAGAGCAAATGAAGAATTGGATGATGCAGTAGGGTGACAGTTTTCCCGGCATCAATTTAACAAGCTCGTGTTAAAAGAACCTTTTGGAACAGTTCCTTAATCAACTTAATCCAGCATCCAAGCACCAGAGCACTATTTACAAGTAAAACCGTCGAGAACAACCAAAAGAATGAGTGAACTCATAAGTGGTAATCTCATCCCACAGTCCTCCACATCTCTATAAATCTCCAGCACTTCCAACAAAGTTTTGACTTCATAGCCCCCCACCCACAGCCAAACTACCAAATCCAACGGAACCATCAAGGAAATAAATAACTGAGTGCTGGATCTATCCTTAGAGTAAGCAGCTCGAGGAGATATAAAACCTTGCTGATTAACAACCAAACATTTTTTGTTTAACCATGTCAGCTGGCTTCTCACAAACACATTAGCAACAAATCCCACCCATTAGAGAACTGGGAACACTAGCTCGAATTCGTCGCAACCTCAAGCATCCCAACCATTTAAAAAAGAAAAGCCAGGTTGACATCCTCCATCAGTATGTTTTCGTATCCAAAATAGTGTTAAGATAGAGGGCCTTTTTCGCTTGTTCGTCATCCGAGCAGCTCTTTCAATTCAAAGCCTAGTATCAGTGGTTTACAGAACCCCGTAGAAAAAAACTTAGTGCTATGCCCTCTATTTACATTACAGAGGGTACTCTCTTGGTTATCGTTCTCTTGCGCTGCCAGTGCGGAGGGAGGAGTCAAGATACTGGCTGGCTTGACTTGTGCACTTCCACTGTGGGTATACTTTTTGACTGTTGATTGCTATTTGAGTACGGGGAATAATCCAACTACTATTCTTAATAGCTTTTTCCCTTGCTTTCTCCCCCCTAGTTAACAGGAATTTTCTAAGCTAGCTTAATAACTATCTTGCGCCAAACCAAGTACATGGAAAGCTAGTAAAAGAAACACGAGCATCTGCTCATGCTGTATAAAGATAGAACTGAATGAAGTACGATAAGGTGCTAACCTATATGATTTACATGCCAATTTGAATTATGTCCAGCAGAGCAGTCTGATGTAACGTCATGCTAACCTATATGATTTACATGCCAATTTGAATTATGTCCAGCAGAGCAGTCTGATGTAACGCCAAGGGGACAGAGCATGACGTCCTGTTGTCGCCAAGAAGAAACCTAAAGAATAGGAGATCTCCAGGACTAACATCATGTCAAAGCATCATTGGAGAAACCTAATGAGGGTTCTATATGTTGCCAAAAACGGATTCCCAAATCCGACATCTCTTCATTCTTCACCATTATAATGATAATCAACCACAGCACCAAATTAATGATTCACAAACCGAATATCACGGTTTGCACTGGCAGAGGAATTAGCTTTGCAAACAGCATATTCTTCATCTTGTCATAGAGAGGAAGACTGCACTAACATACGGCATTCCGAAACTCTCTGCCCATCTCAAACATCCATTGAGACATGAAAAGATAAAATTGTTTCATACACCTTTAACTGATAACATAGATTATGGCTACTAACCGCATCCTGACAAAATTGGCCCTATGTATCACCAATTTCACAACCAAGGTCTAAATTTCAGGGGCTTGTTTTGAATGGCCCAAGGAACTAGCTGAAGTCGTGTATAAAACCCTAGCTGGATTCCTACCGCCAAAAGATGAAACATCATAACAAACAAATTTTATTTCTACCAATCAGATATTTATGATTCGAAGAGAGAAAATGCAATCAAACAGTAGATCAAAATTCACAGGGAAATAAACCACAAACATTGAATGCAAAGCATAATCTGGTATAAAATAAATAGCCACAAGGTAAAGCACATTGCTGCCAATATATCTTTTCTGATAGACCAAAGAAATACTAATATGCAACAGTAGACAGTAAGCATAACTAACACTGTATTCCATAAAGGACTACTGCTGTAAATAGCATCCTTCCTCAAATTCATCATCGATTGCTTCAACGACGTGTCATCGGGACTTCTCCCATGAAGCAGGACCAGGAGCAGGGACATACGAAGCACCCTCGTCAATAGCACCCTACGAAACATTAAAAGCAATAGAAAGTCTCAAAAATGTTAGGCACAAATGGCACAGATATGAGTTACACATCCAATGGAAAGTAGCCTATCAGCAGATACCATGCGAACCCCATATGGATCCCCATACGGAGTAGGATGCAGCCCGTCTGCATTCCCATATCTCATTCCATAGTGCCCTAAAAAAACCAAAACAATTCATGAGATGTCCATGCAAGCTCCACTTGATAGCAACAGATATTGGAGAATCATCATACCAGGAACCCGGGGTCTAGAATCAGAACTAGCAAGTTCAGCGCGTAGTCTTTCAACATCACGAGCCATGGCGAGCATGTCCTTTTCAATCACTTGCCGTTGCTCCACCAGCTCCATGTTTGCCTTCTTCTCATACTCAATAGCACCCCTACACCAACAACAAAAAAGTAAAAAACACATCTCGTTCCATCATACGAAACCTAGAAAACGGCACTCGCAATCTGTAAACCACAACAAACCTAGCGTGCATAAGCTCTTGATGCAGCCCCTCGATCTCCCCTCTCAAAGGCACAATCTCCTGATTATCGCTCCGCAGCCTCGCCACCTCCTTCTTCAACTCCTGAACCTGAACCATCAGCTCCTGCTTCGCATTCCCAAGCTTCTTAACCTCGGACCTGAGCTGCACCGCCTCCTTCTTCAGCGGCTCAACAGCACGAAGATCCGCCTCGAGTTTCATTCCCTTGTCGATGAACTCCCGCGACCGGACCTCCTGCTCCGCCCGAATATCATCGATCACGAGGTTCAGACGGTGAAGCTCGTCCTTCGAGACCCCAAGCTCCTGCTGCAGCGCCATGTTATCCTCTATCAGCCTCCGGTTGTCGTCTATAAGCCTCCGGATTTCCGCGTGCTGCATATCCAGCTCCTCCTCCAGAAAAGCCGGGTGTGGCGGCGGCGGATGCGGATGTGGGCCCCGCATGTAGGGAGTCTCCGGCGGGTACCCTCGCCGGTGGTCTCTGTACATAGCGCGGGGGACGCGATTCCTCCCCGCCATGATTTCTAGGGTTAGGTTAAGAAATTACGGTCGCGACGATGAGGAGGGAGAGGAACACAGTTTTTCTTCGTGAAACGATGTCGTTGGGTCTTGATAGATGCGATGTTGAAGAATAGACGGGAAGAAAGGTCGTGCGAAACGACGCCGTGGCGTCCGTTATTGGGTTTCCGGGCTTTCGGTGATGGGTCGAGAAACCAGTTGATTTAAATATTTATTTGGATATTAACAATGGTCAGACAAATAAGAATCACAAAACCAACCGAAATTAATGGAAAATTTCAATCCAGAATCAGAACCAAACAAAAAGGGTTGGATCAGTTCTTTGTTTTTCCAAAAAATAGTTTCTGGTTCTGGTCCATTTTGTTTTATGCGTAAAATCTCAAAGATCCAGATCAAACCACAATTTTCTCATTAGTTTATATGAGGCTAGCAACTTCCTAACCAATATAAAATAGTGTCAAACCATTTTCATTAGGTTTATTAGCTTCTAGAGTACAAATTCCGCAACTACTCTTACTCTTCTCCTTAGTGTTAATCTATCTAAACTTAACAAAGGCATTATAAAGTTTAGACTTTATGTTTTAAATAAGTGATGAACTTGCAATTTATAAACTCTATTTTCCTATAGCTCAATTTTAAGATGCATTGTTCGCCATAATTTTCCTGATCCTCAGCTTTGTTTATTTATTCAATTTTAGTATGAATCCATAGCTTAATTGGTTTAATATGACAGGATTTCTTTCTTTTTTCCCCTAGTTTTTATGGTTCGGATTTTTTAGATTCGAACCAATTGTTCACCCTTAATACAAAAGATAAGATTATTTATTAATGCAATAACGTAATGATCAGATGATTGGTGACAGATGTCTAGCGTGATGTCCTAGATGGACGGAATGGACTTTGCTCGAATGAATTGTTTGAGGATGGCTTTCTCCTCATCCAGGCGTTTCTTCTCTTCTGCATTTCTTGGTTTGACCTTCCTTTTCTCGTCCAAGATCCACTTGAATAGTTCGCGCTGCTGATTCTCCGGAATAGGCTCACGGGTCCTAACCGGCTCGAAGACAGGTGCGGGTTTGTCGGCGAGGGGAGCAGTAGCAATAGATGTTGCAGGAGTAGGGGATGCATTTGTTGTAACTTCTACATTCTGGCTAGTAGCTGTGTTCTTTGTTCTCATGAAATAATACACTGTAAAATGAGTAGAGGAGTTAGCCAGGAAGACATTTTGTGATCTTAGTTTAAAATGTAGAGTAAACTATCCTAGAAATGTAGAGGGAACATCCTGAACGTAAAATCTCGAAAAACAACGCTACATGAATACTGTACAATCAGAAACATGAGCACTATCAGTGGCGTTGAAGCAACAACATCAGCATGTCGATGGAGCTGCATAACAGATAAGATTGCACAGGTGCAACATCGGAAACAACCAAACAGAAAGACGGTTTCATGGATGCACCAAGACTGCATAGTAGCAGAAAGGAGTCCATGCTGAAAGGTGACTCAATAACTACAAAGCAGTGCCTGTTTCCTAGGAAGGCATCATTCTGATTTCCAATAAATAAACCATCATCTATGAGTCAATCCATCGACTCGTATTCGCATCCCTACAGTATAAACATCACATAAATGAACTATTCTGCGGCTTATCTGACTACTTCGGTGTGGAGTACAACCATACTCCCACAATAATGATAAATAGACACAAGATAAATCTGACCACCGCCATTGGCACTTCTGCAAAAATTGAACAACTTCAATTTCTCTCAACTCGTTCATCTACTGAAGGGTTTGCTATAACTTGGCATATAATTAGGCCTCGGAGACGTAACACCAGCAACATTTGCTTGATTACTCATCAGAACTACATTCCTGAGTATCCGAAATCAGTTAACGCAAATGCATTACAACTTAAGTTCGCTGAATGGTTAACACACCAATGGACAATTCCATAACCACACACCACCCACACAGTTAATACCATTCTCCTCACGAACACAAAGCATCATCGGAAACACCCATTTCAAGCTAACCCCTTTACGAATTATCGAAATAAGAAACACAGAATCGATAGGTAGTAAGTACCTCCAACAACGAGATTGACTCCGAGGAGGAGGGGCCACATGAACTTGTACCTCCGCACAAAGGACTCCTGAGGAGGCTGAGGTGGCGGAGGAGGGGAACCCATCTTGTAAGAAGCAGCAGCATCCGATAGCGAAGATGAGGTCGCAGTCGCTGACGTGGCAGATGCTTCTTTCGAGCTCCTCCCGCCACCAACCTCCGATGCTTTGATCACTTGAGCTACACGAATTATCGAATATTATTACAAAAAATAACAAAACCCAGTTCAGATAAAGTCTACAGGACAGCTACGGTAGGAAAAAGAAGAGGCTGGGAGACGAAATTAAACATTTCTTGGGCTTGTTCTTGAGGAGCTTTAGACCCTCTTGGCTCATGCTTGGACGCTTCAGAAGATTCTCTCTTTTCCACTTTTTCTAGTCTTTTTTTTTTCTTTCTAGTTTTGTATTATTTACCCTCTGATCTCATTGGGTCGACTATTCCAAATTTGAGTCAGATGGGATTCCTAAGAGTAGTAAAGCTCTCCCAACAAGAATTTTAATACGCTGTGTTCCCAAGACTCGAACTCGAGAACGGGACTAGATAAATAGAATTGGTGAATATCGGATGGTTCTATTGGTGTCCCTTGATGGAAATAATATATACGAGAAAGCAAGATTACATATTATGGATTGACAATAAAGACAGATTTATTTTCCTAGTTTGTGGTTGTTACTTGAGAGATTGTCGGATTTCAAGATTCGCAATTTTGCAATAGAGAATCAATATTATATCAAACTTTTTTGTCAAAAAATAACGTCACAAGTAATTATTGATTGTTAATTTTTTAATTTTTGATATATTTAGATTGATTATTTCATAATGTATTTTTACATTCAAATGATTTAGAAGTTAGAACAGTAGTTTCTTTCGAGTGGCACTCCTAATTTTTTTAAATTAAAATTGGCTTATCGAAATAAACGGGCCTGATTGTTGGGCTCAATGGGCCAATAGAAGTGCCAGTAGTTATTCACTTATTCGGAACCTACAGTTGAAAAAGAAAATAAAAAAATTCGTGCTTGGTAGTTACGCAACAAGTATCATATATAAATAATAAATAAACCGACAATTGAAAAAAACAACGGTCGGTCATCCCCTGGATTAGCCCCAAAATTGAAAACCCTAGCTAGCACCCAAATCCCCAATCGCAGAGAAAAGTTGATTGTGGCCGTTCCGAAATCACGGTGAGGTTTCTCTTTTTGCCCTCAAAACTCTAATTGCGGATGACGACTAATTGTTTCCCTTTTTGATAAAAAAATTTTCCTTTAATTTTTCCCGTCGTCGTTTCGTTTGGGTAAGGAAAGAGTGTCTGATCAAAGGCGGTTTATAAAATTGATTTACTGATTTTCCTTGTTGTAATAACCGGTTCTACTTGAATCGCGATGTTAGATGTGTTGGGTCAGATTGATATTAGGGTTTTCGTCTTTTTTTCTTTTGGTGTTGGATCAAATTGATTTTAGGGTTTTGATTTGATCTTTTTTTATCTAAACTGTTATGTTGTTGGATGTTTCTATTTTTTGAAATGCAAATTTTACACCACGATTTACATTACATTTGCAAGTGTTTGAACCATGTAACTGTTTAGTGCTAATTTTTTTTCTTCTGAATTTAACTTTTATAACATGTTGCAGTGTTTTGTGGAATAAGGTGACACTCCTGCTATGCAATGCAAAGACATGATGATACCTCGATATTCCTACTATGCATAAACGACTCTTCGTATGTATGAGTGGCAGTAGTACGGTGTAGTTGACGCAAAAGGCATAGTGTCTAATAAGAGATGATACTCCTATTATGCATAAGGCATAGTGGCATCGAAGTATGTAAGTCCCAGTATGTATGATGCCTACAGTCTAAAAAATTGTTGATGCTCCTACTATGCTAAAGGCATAGTGGTGTCAAAAAAGAGATACTCTTACTATGCATAAGGCATAGTGGTGTCAAAGTTTGCGAGATCTAATATGCATGAGTGGCGAAGGGTGTCATTAAGAATTTTCAATCCTGTGCTAATTTGGTTTAGCATTTTTATAAGGAGTTAGTATGGTCTAGCAAGAGGAATAGTGCTTCCAAAAGGTGTTGCAGCTTCTGTGAATGAAGCGTAATGGTGTCTAAAGACAATTGACATAGTATGCCTAAGTGTTAATGGTGTCGAAAGAAAATTGTTGATGCTTTACTATGCTAAAGGCATAGTGGCGTCAACAAAAAGATGATTCTACTATGCATAAGGCATAGTGGTGTCAAAGTATGCGAGATCTAGCATGCATGACTGGCGAAGGGTGTCATAAAGAATTGTCAATCCTGTGCTAATTTGGCTTAGCATTTTCATAAGGAGTTGGTTCTAGCAAGAGGAATAGAGCTGCCAAAAGGTATTGCGGCTTCTGTGAACGAAGCGTAATGATGTCAAAAGCGAATTGACATAGTATGCATAAGTGTTAATGTTGTCAAAAGAAAATTGTTGATGCTCCTACTATGTTAAAGGCATAGTGGTGTCAACAAAGAGAAACTGCTACTATTCATAAGACATAGTGGTGTCTAAGTATGAGAGATCTAGCATGCATGAGCGGCGAAGGGTGTCATAAAGAATTGTCAATCTTGTGCTAATTTGGCTTAGCATTTTTATAAGGAGTTTACATGGTCTAGCAAGGGGAATAGTGCTGCCAAACGGTGTTGCGGCTTCTGTGAACGAAGCATAATGATGTCAAAAACCAATTGACACAGTATGCATAAGTGTTAGTGGTGTTAAAAGAAAATGTTAGTAAAAGTGGTGAAGGGTCCTAAAAAACGATAGTGAGACTTAATAATGCATGATTGGTGAATAATATGTAAAGAGATGGAACATGTTATAAAGCCCTGGTATTCTCACAAGGAGTTGGTACGGTCTAGCACTCTTATTATGGCATGGTGGTGCTTTGGCATTCCTACTATACCGAGGCATGGTGTTGAGAGACAATGAAGCATTGTATGCACAAGTAGCACCAGGTATGGTGTAGTTGATGCTCCTAGTACGCATAAGGCGTAGTGGTGTCTAAAAAGAGGTGATACTCCTACAATGCGTAAGGCGTAGTGGTATCAAAATACGCAAGATCTAGTATGCATGAGTGGTGAAGAGTGTCATAAAAAAGTGGAAACTCATATGTTAATTTGGCCTAGTATTGTCATAAGGAGTTGGTATGATCTATATACAAGAAGAATACTTATGCCAAAAGAAGGTTGTGCTCCTTCTGTGCACAAAGCGCATGTTAAATGACAGTCACAAAAGTATGCATGAGTGAATTTGGCGCAAAAAAAAACAGTCCTATACAAGAGGTACAATGTGCAAGTGACAAACTTTGTATGCATGACATGATTGCTAATAAGAGAGTTATTCTGGTTTGTAGCAGTTGTACTTGTGTTTAAAAGTCACTCCTACTATGCATAAGGCATAGTGGTGTCGAAGTACGCAAAATCTAGTATACAAAGGCAGAGTGATGTCCTCACTTTTCCAAAGACATGGTAAAAGTGAAATGGTGTCGAAAGAAAATGTTGACAGCCGAGTGTCCAAACGTGGTCACAAACTTTGTATGCATGAGTGAGGATAGCACCAGAGGATACCAAAATTCTGTTATGCACAAGTTTTAATTCTTTCCAAAAATGAGATACTCCTAGGTGTAGTGATGGTTAAAGAAGTTGACATCTAGCTTTTTCAAATGTATGGTATGCACCAGCGTAAATGTTGTTAACCAGAAATGTCGGTAATCATTGTATATGAAATGCCAGTAATCATTGTATATGTTGGAGTACTAATATGAACTTGATGATGATGATGATCCTAGTTTGTACAAGTCGTAATGAAACACCAGAAAAGCCACGATAATCCGTAAAGTTGGAATACCAGAAAGGGCACGACAAAAGAAAATTATGATGATGATGATGATGACGATTTGGGTATGTGCAAGTTGTAATTGTGTTGTAAAGTATCGGAACTCCTACTATGTAGGGCAGGTAGAATGCTTGGAAAAGAGTAATGCATAAATGACATGTTAGTGTGGCGAACCGAATGCAATATGCAAAATAAAAATTGTCGATACCCGACGATTTGGTAAGCTTAAGTGAAAATGGGAGAATTTATAGCAACGGATGTAGGTTGCTCAAGTAAAGTTTAATAGTTTTAATGTGAGGACAAGTGTGACAAATTACTTGGCAGGTCAGGAAATAATTTTAATGTCGGTTGATCCAAGAACAAGAGGATGTACAGTTTGTTGTATGACTTGACCGATCTGTCGATTCGAAATGCAAGAGGCAAGACAAACAGTGAGATACTGATGTGTAGGCTTCCAATCCAGTAATAATTGAACACGATGACGTAAGAAAGATGGCCAAGTGGCCTCCAGCCTTCAACTAAAGGTTAGTTCATTATCATTCATTAGGATCTAAACCTAAGAAATAATTGAGCAGGTAGAGAAAACCACTTATCAAATGGGCAATGATTTAATTGTACTTATTTTCCTCTAGACTTGGGAGGAAAAACTCAAGAATCCACAAGCCCAACTGAGGCCAATCTGTCGATTCGAAAGATTAGTGGACATCTCTCTCCCAGACCAATAAATGTATGAATGGGCGGGCTTTTACAAATTCAGCTAGCTAGCTTCCTCAATTAATGACTCTGTACTATTGTAAGGCTGTAATCAAGGATATTTTCCTTAAGCTATCTATATACCATACGTGTACAGGATCTTCTCCCAACGGACATATTTACAATAGGCAATTTAATATAAGGCTCCAATAGAGATTCGGGTTTTAATAATGATAAAAGTACAAAAAGGTGTTACAATTGGGTAGTTATAATTATACTTTACTCGACTAATGACAGTCCTCATGCGAGGTTATTGAGCTTCGATTCTTCATTTGCCATATTCCATCATTATATATCCTCTTGATCTCTTATGACAATATCTTATAAATATTTTATTACTAATCTTATATGAATGTGTATTTAGACGATCTACCGTAAGGAGAAGTGTGCTTTGAGACCATCTACGCTACATTACACTGCCTCCTGAAGTTGCTAACACCGAAATGTAACAGAAAGAAGCACATCCCAGTCTGAGGGATCCTTGAGACATCCAGACCGGGGCGGTCTAATCATATATGATTAGATACACCATCTCTGTGGAAGTGTTCTTTGCAACGGCTTCACGTCCGGCCACCACCGTAGCCCCGTCCTCGGAAACCCCCAAAACCTGCTTGATGTTGCATAGTAGTAGAAAACATTTGAGTAAGAAGATGATCAAGAATGCAGTTTGCAAGAGTGTGTCCAAACGACAATTAAGAGTATCAATAATCATCAGAAGGCCATCTTTAAGGTTGCACAAAATCACGAAGTATCCTGCAATTAGACTAATTGGTAGGGATAGTTGGAGCACAAATTTCGATGTGGGCGAGTCATAAGTTACTTGCTGGTGGAGGTGGTGCACCGCGGCCCATTGCTGCCAGTTCCGGAGCAACTTTCTGTTCAGCTTCCTGAAGTATGCTTATAAGATCCTTGGCAAATCTGGCATTAGTAGCAATGAAGAAGGTGTGGGCTGTTCCTTTTGATCCAGCCCTCCCTGCTCGACCAATTCGATGTACGTAATCCTCAAGGGATCCAGGGAAGTCATAATTGATTACATACATAAAAAATTCATCCTTAGTTCGGATTGTAACTCGCTTGCGAATCAATTCTACAAAACTATAGTATTATTATTGTAATGTTGGTCTAAATAATAAAACAAATTAAAGTTGTTGTCATGAAATTAAACCTTACAAATAAATTGAAAATAAAATAGTGCCAATGTGCTATACTGATAAGAATGGCTAATTCTTCGGTTTCGTTAAATTCCTGATCGGATATTTCATGAAATGTTCTTATCGTTACTGATTAAAGATATAACAAAATCATATTTTTTTATCATATCGAAGGGACTCTTTTGTTTAGGTCGGAAAACAATTTAACCCGATGATATTATCAAGTTAATAGTATTCTTCTGTCCATGAGGAGCAAAAGAGAGTGTGTCGATTTAAGGGACCCAAATATTGATAAGAATTTACTGGGCTCGTGGGAATAGACCAAGTCACTTAAAGCCCAATAGACCCAAAAAGCCCATCTAAAATCCCCATCATCATCAACCAAACACACCAAGAGAGCCAGTGAGCAAATTAGAAAGATTGCTTATCCAGTGGCGGGAACGAAGGAAGGAACTATAATGTGGCCAGCCACGAGCTCGAGCTCGAACTGGATAAGAGTAAGAGCTACATGGGACACCAACCAGAAGCTTACCTACAACCCCAATGCCCCTAGAAAGACCAGCGTCTCTCCTTGTTCCAACCCCACTACGTCAACGGCTACGGCTCCCGTTGCTTCCCCCTCTGTTACCTTATCACCCAAATCTATATCCGAGCTCCTCAAAATCAGACCTTCGTCTCCTCCTCGGCCGCTGTTAGGTAAAGAACTCGTTTTTCGCTTCTGGGTTGTTGAAAAGATTGGAACTTTATTGTGTTTGGTTTTGTTTTTGGGTGTTTCCTGTAAAGGGTATGGTGCGTTTGGTAGAATTTAGTGTGGTGTATCTTGGAATTTGGTAATGTCCATTTGAGATGGAGTAACTATATACATTTTTGTGAGCTCCTCAAGCTCAAACACAATAAAGATTGGAGCTTGGCTTTGTGTTTTTGGTGTTTCCTGTAAAGGGTATTTTGTCTTTGGTAAAATTTGATCGGGTTGGGTTAACTGTGGGCAAATTTCGAGCTTTAGGTAGAATTTGGTAATGTCCATCTGGATTTTGGGTGACTGTTATAGAAGTATGTTTGAAGGTGCATTCTTTTTGTAGAGGCGGATGATACCTATCTGGGAAATGATTTATGGTTGCAGCATCCCCCTAAAGCGGAGAAGCCTCGCTCACAGTTTAACGCTGCTACATTAGCGTATATCGGTGATGGCATATACGAGGTCAGTTTGATGTTGGCAAGATACCTAATTCTGTTTGATCAACTATCGGTACATCAATTGTGTATCAGTCGGACTAGGACAGTTCCTTGGCATCTCAGTTCAGTGTGTTCTTGTATGCTGCAGCTTTATGCGCGGAGGCATTTCCTGCTTCCACCATTGAGTATAGAAGAGTACAATGACCGCGTGATGGCAGTTGTGCGATGTGAAGCACAGGTATGAGAACTACTGCACTGTGCTTCTTTGCTGTTTGTGTTGTGTTCTGATTGTTTGCGATACGTTGGCTTCACTTCTTGTCTGTATTATTTGCTGAACTTTAGATACTTTGATTTATTGATATTCCCTGTTACTAGACTGAGTTCTATAATCTGCATACTATATATACCTCCACCAGACTTGGGTAAAATAGGCGTAACACAATTTTAATGCATCAGTAAGTAATGTTTTATGTGCTTCTTTCTATGTTAATCATCCTTGTGGCAATTGTTATGTTCCACTTGAAAAGAAGAGATATAAAAATGGGATATAAGGTTGATATTGCTCGATACACATATTTAAAATCAATCTTCCGAAACATTATATTTTATGTTGACAAACGTAATATTTCTTCTTTCATCAGGACGCATTGCTGCAGCAACTTGTGAATGCTAACTACCTAACAAAAGAAGAAAGGTAGGTACTCAAGTTACATGCTCAGTTCTATTCCAGTATCAAGCAGAACTCCGTTTTCTATCCAAAATCGTACAGATACTGGTTGGAGAACCCTCTGACTTGTATAACTAGCCTTAGGCTCTCTCTCCAGCCAAGCATGAAATGCTAAACTAATTCAAGTAAATTTTGAATGTTTTCTACTTTTTTGTCAAATTCATTTCACCTCTTTTTGGAATATTTTCAATTCCCATTTTAATCGTTTCTGCCCTGTGCCATTCATTCCTTTGAGCATGAATTTGTTGTTATTATGATTTATCTTTCTCCTTTGGTTTTTCATTCTCCTATTGCTGAATTCCATGCATCTTCTGGATGAAGTCCACTCTTTGGTTGAATTTTGGCTTATCTCTTGCATGTTTCAATTGCTTCTTGATTAACTATTGGTTCAACACTGCAGTGATATTCTTCGTTGGGGAAGGAATGTTGGTTCGGCCAAAACACGAACAAGGAAGCGTGCAGGAACAGCTGTTTACAACAGAGCATCATCCCTGGAAACACTGGTTAGTTTTTAGCTTCTCTCCTTGTTCTCAACAGGCATTCCTTCAAATTTGGGTCTTTCCCAGTATATGTAGTAGAGAAGGTGCAACAGCATAAAAAGGATATTTCTAAATAGCCTAGTCCAACAATAGAGTAAGTTTATGTCATAGGGTCATAAATAGGATTATCAGCCGTCGAGAGAGCTTCATTCAAGTTTGAAGCCGTTGGTCACAACCACGAACCTTCTAATGTTTTTATTGTTAACTCGTTGCTTATCCTTGTGCAGATCGGTCATCTGTATCTGACTAACAAGGACAGATTGGAAGAAGTCATGCAAAAGATTGGATTTTCAACAGGCTGTTCTGCGCTGATGATATTGAAGGGAGCCAATAGCAATTGAAACTGCGCATCTCGCCTTGTGGAGTAGGATACGAGAGTAGCTCAACCAAACCACATTGCCGCACGACAAACCAGACAAGAACTTGCGGGAATGGCATGTCTGCTACACAGACTTATCGTGCTTGATTTGCAAGGAATTCAACCGTCATTTGCATCCATTCAGGATATTGCTCTTTTGATAGCTTCATTTCAAGGTTTTAAGTTTTGTAGGGCATCCTTGTTATCATTTATCTATGATCTGCTAGTCTTGTTTGATTTTGGCCTCCTAGGCCTTATAGTTTCGGGTTAATGCTTTGAGAACAATTTCATGCATAAAAATGGAAAAGCCTGATCTCATGTTCGGCTCATGATTCCTCTTGTCAAGCAGATTATTTGCCATAACATATCTCATTGGCAGAGACCAGAGATGATAGGCAGAAATATAGTAGGTGAAATCTGGTGCAAATTTGTAACCAACAAAATTCTTTCCTTTCCTTTTCGTTACTCATTCTATATAAGAATCAAAGGTTGGAATATAGAACAAACAACAATGTAAGCTACTCGACTCAACTAGAGAGATGAAGCTATCATAAGACTTACATATATCTGGCAGGTCCTGGAGATGTACCTCTCCTATACTTGCATTTGCTGTTTACTCGGGCCTTCCTTGCCCAAACAGGGAGGTCGAAATTGCCACAGGCAGATATACTATGACGATGGAACACAGAGGACTTGGAAGAAGATGGGGAAAACTGCGTAAACGAAATTACACACTGGTTGAAAGTTCCACCTAGTTCTTTTTGCCCCTGTTTCGCTTAGATGAAGCTACTTGCCATCCATCATCTGTTTCAGCCTCCTTCATTTTTGAGGCAGCAACCTGCAAATTAGGATTGGACTTTATATTTAACCCTGGTGAATCTACTATCATTTGGGTTCCAACGTCATCCATGTCATCTTCATCTTCATCTTCATCGTCATCATCATCATCGTTGTCAGCATGCTACAGAAATAATCAAACTCAAATTGGTGAAGAAAATTCATGTTTATCACCAAACATTAAAAAGTATGTAACCAGCCAAAAGTCAAAAGCGTCACTCGTCAGGCATATTTAATATCTGAGTATTATTTCTTTCATCGGCAAAAATCAAAAGGTCTCAGGAACAAGTGAAATCAGCCCTAACTAGCATTAATCAAAAGATGGCTCAAAGAAATTTCTTGGTCGAAAAAAACAGCAAATTTCTTTATATCCATTAAGAAACAATGTCAAATTGACTATTAATCAGTCAGGATTACCTGTCTGACACACAGATGAGAAACAGAGCTCGACCCTGCTTGCCTCAGCTTTTCTACTGAGCTATAATTACGTTGCAAACATTCCTCGTGCATTATCATAAGTTTTTCAGAAACCTGCAAAGTAGCTGTTGAACTCAACACATTGTATGCAGCCCTAGATATAGGACAATATACATAAACGCCAATATAAAAACTGAACCATAAATTGCAAGTGCAACTACACCAAAAAGGTCTGTGCCCATTCATTTCATTATATCCCAAAAAGACTCCGGAGGTTGACAACTGAAGCTAAGAACATGACCTAAAAGACTTCATCTTCCATTCATACAAGTGGGGTAAGTGTTCAGGGAGCATATTTGTAAGGAACCATCTGGACGATGCTAAGATAAGACTATTCAGAAAAATCAGCATAATTAACATCTATAGTTCAAATCATAAAACGAAAAAACACCAAGGTAGGCAACATAATCAGATTTACAGATACCTCCTCAATGCTGCCATCTTCAATAATAGCGTTGAGAGAGCACATCCCTTCGTCCAAGATATCCTCCAAATCATCGATATAAAGCGGCTCTGCCATCCCAAAAACAAAGCAACAAAACCTCGTAACACATCAAACAACGAAACCAAAAGAATCCAGCTACACACCCGAAAACAAAACCCAACAACGCAATAAGACTGCCAAGTTAGACATTCAAACCGGAGCATAGCCCTAACCCTAACCCTAACCATGATTCGCATAAGCTCAATTATTAAACAAAGGAAATAAAAAGGGGGAAAAAGCTTCGAACTTGGGAGGATTTAGAATCACCTTTGGAGCGGGTGAACCAGGCGAAGATGTCGGAGGCGAGCTGGTCGGCTAGGGAGCGGGACCCACGGCCGCCCCACTGGTTCTCAACCGCCAGCTGTAGAGCCGACCACCTTGAGAGGATCAGGTATATTCCTTCGGTGAATATGGGAATCGCCTCCTCCGGTAGCTTCCTCTTGCCGGACCCCGCCTCGCCGCCGCCGTTGTTGGAGATCTCCATTGCCGGATTTAGGGTTTGGGATTTTGGGCTTCGTCGGTTAAGCGTTAGCTAAACCCTGGGCTATACTGCAGGTATATATGTGAGTTCTATGCGATTTCTGGACGACAGCTCGTGCCTGTCGTCCATGAAACATGGGCCAATGGCCCAAAGCTTTTGGATTAGCCACTACAGCCCATCTGCGACCAATATTATTTTTTTACCTTCTAAACCGAGTTATCTAAATTTGAGTAAAGTATGATTTTTAAAATAATGAAAACACATTTTTTAACAAATATCTATTACTTTCAATTTCTGAGTGTTGGACTTCTTTTGATCTAAATGCTTGGTGACTAAAACAATATTTGGCTTAACTGCACAAAATTGTTTTCGGAGTATTTGATAAATATTTAGAATTCAAACCATCTTAAAGTGTAACCAGTGATGTAAATTTACTTTTAAAAACTGGTTGCCGACACTTCATTACTTTTCGCTTGTCCTAACATATAAAGTGGTTGATTTTTAATTTCTAATACGTTTGAATTTGGAACAACGTAATAATACTTTTACAACGGTGATTAACTTTATTTTCAAATTGAACTTTTGAAAGCTCGTAGATATTAGACACATTAAACCCGTCATTAAAGTTTATTTAAATCACAAAAAATATATTTTAACATTATTTCATATCAATAATTCCATGTCTGTTTTCAGAGAAGGATTAGAAAGTGGCTCAAAACTGGCATCTCCACACACATCCTTAGCAAATTTTGAGACACAGAAAACAGTAACCGGATAAGGAAAATGGATATAGTGGAACTGGCCTACATGCATTCAATTGAAGCTGCTTGTCCTAAGTACACCTCTGTGTGGATCCTTAGGGCTCCATCTAATCTAAACATAACCTTTTTGGATATGGATTCCAATTGGGCCACTATTTTAGTATTATGTGGCAATCATATCTCACACATAAGAAGATAATATTGTTGAGGCTCGTGGTTCATCCAATTGTCTGATTTTGTACACATTCTTTTCGTTTTTCTTAATTGATATCTGCAATATTTTTCTGCAGAAACATATATCTATTGAGTCACCTGATATATGTTCAAGTCATTTAGAATTTTTGAATGGTGACAAATAATTTTGATGATCAATTAACACTAATACATTTTAAATAGTTGAAGAAATTTTAGTTAACAAACAATTCTCTCTCTTTTTTAGGGAAAACAAACAATTATCTGCAGTATAACAGTTTGTTGTTACACTGAAACGAAAGGAGAAGGGAACAGAAGTGCCGGCCGTAGGGCCATTTTGATGTTTTAAATGTGGAAATAGTCGGACGCATAGGAATTCGTCTTCAGGAAGCTACCCTAAATTGACTTGGCAACAATAATATGACATAAACAATTATTGTTCTGAAAATTTCGATCTTGGTAGAATTTTTTGTGAAGTTTTTTTAATCTAAACTCATCATTTATATTTGAGGATCAAATAAAGATCATGATCCGTACATTCGTTTATTTTATAATCATCGTGATTAGAGACCACTAAATCATAGAGAAAGTCCAGTGTTTACAAATAATTTTTTTTTTTGGTGAAAATGGTGGGTCTAAAGCCCTTTCATTAGAGGTCAACAGTAAAAGCAGCAAGACCTAAACGGTCCTTGTACAAAAGGGGTAAGCATTCCTCCGGGGGGAAATCTAAGACATGGAGTCCCCGAGGAAGTGCAAAAGCAAACTTGGCCAAGTTATCCGCTACAGTGTTACAATTACGGGAACAATAGTGGACCTCACAGTGTCTAAGCTGACTGATGAGGTTAATGCTGTTATTCACAAGAGAAGCCAAAGGATGTTTTTTGGCAATTCCCTTGGTGAGGAGTCCAACTGCCACCTGCGAATCAGACTCCAAGAGAAGCTTGTCGTATCCCTTGTCGCGAGCTATGCGGAGACCCGCGTTGATAGCCCATAGTTCTGCTGTTAAGGCATCGCAATGTCCTATGTTCAAAGCAAAACTAGCATTCCAATCGCCCGTGTTATTCCGAAACACTCCTCCTCCACAACCGGGACCAGGGTTGCCTCGAGAGGCTCCATCCGTATTTAACTTGGTCAAGCCCAAGGGAGGAGGTTGCCACGAAGAAGAGGAATTGTCCAGAGGAGACAAGTGTTGTGGAGTTGACTTTGATTCCCTCCAGGCTGCTTCAAAAGATTTAGCTTGTACGCAGATTAAGCTGATCGGGTCATGTGGGGGGGTGTGTCGTTGAAGACCTTGTCGTTTCTCCAACGCCAAATCCACCAACAACCTGTGGCAAAGATAGTGTTCCATGGAATCGCACCCTCCACAGCAGCCTTGATTCTGATGTTGCATTCCAGCCAATAGGGAAGACTTGCCTCAAAAAATTCCTTCTGGGCTTCCCGCGGGACCAGCTGGAGCCATATCCGTCTGGCTTTAGGGCAGTCTCGTAGAAGGTGGTCGATGGTTTCTGGTATACCTCGACACCAGGGACAGTATGGAGTGGGCACCAGTTTCCTGCGGTAGCGCTCTTGGTTTGTCATAAGGCGTTGCTTGTTGCAAGTCCATAGGAAGAGTCTAATCTTTTCGGGAACTCGGGTCTTCCAAATGGCGCGCCACAGGCCAGCCGATGTGGGTAGGTTGGTGGGTAGTCCACTGAGCAGTAGGTATGCAGACATAGTAGTGAAAGCTCCCGACGCCGTAAGTGCCCAGCTTGGTGAGTCACTAGACGAGCCCGAGCAATCTACAAAGGTCGCCTCTAGCCGGTGGTGCTCAATAGTGGGGAGGATGGTTTCTAACACTTCCCAATTCCAGCCCTGTCCTTCAACCCAATAATCAGCAACTGTACAGTTCACTTGATCATCTGGGATCTCCTCCATACTAGTCGAAAGTGGCTTGCCATCCGGGAGCCACGTATCCAGCCAGAAACGTGCTTGTTCACCATTGCCAATAGACCATCTGATACTTTGTTGTAGTGTTTCCGCAATTCTGCATAGTCCCGCCCATATTCTGGACTGTCTGGGAGCCTTCAAGACTGCCGAGGCACTAGGACCCGCCTTCATGTACTTGCGGGTTAAGACTTGCGCCCAAAGTGTGTCTTGTTGGGACAAGAGTCTCCAGCCCAATTTTAGCATTAGTGCCTCATTAGCTTTGCGAGCACTACGTAGACCTAATCCCCCCCAGGTACGCGGCTTGCAAACTTCATCCCACTTGACCAAGTGCAGCTTCCTCGTTGTCTCCGTGTCTCCCCATAGGAAGTTGCGACAAATTTTGTCCAATTTATCACAAGTAGTGGCTGGGAGTTGGAGGACTTGCATCGTGTATGTGGGGACCGTGGAAAGGACTGATTGCACCAGAGTTATTCGCCCCGCCATGGTTAGCTGACATGCTTTCCAACCAGCTAACTTGGCTTGTGCATTTGCGATTAGATGGTGGAAAGTCTGGCTCGTGACCCGGGTGTGAAGTGCTGGTATCCCAAGGTACCTTCCCAAGTCTTTCGTCTGCTGAATTCCTATGTTGCGGCAGAGCCCTCGCTGAGTGTCTCGTGAAGTGTTGCTTGAGAAACAGATTCTGGACTTATTAACATTGATCTTTTGGCCTGAAGCATTGCAAAATTTCTCAAGCCCCCTCTTGATAACTGACACTTGCTCGTGTGAGGCTTCCGCAAATAAAATGATGTCGTCGGCAAAGAAGAGATGGGATACAGTTGGCCCCTGCCTAGTTAGCTTGATCGGGCGCCATTCCCTCCTCTGTGTTGATCGGGATATCCATTGGGCGAAACGTTCCATACAAATAACGAAAAGATAGGGGGAAAGCGGGTCCCCTTGGCGAAGTCCCCTGGTTGGCTTGAACTGGTCTGAGGCTTCACCATTCCATAAAATCCTCATCGTAGCTCCAGAGACACATGTCATGATTACACGGGTGAGGGAAGCAGTGTTTACAAATAATTAAGACTTGTGAAGTGAAGATAATCACAAACTCACAACTCTTTCAAATTGAGTTGGTTTGACAACGACTTAAATTATTTTGCACAATATATTTAGTTGGAGAGTTTGGTGCAAGTAATAATAATTTCGTTAACAAATTCTTAACTTCAACTCCAGAAAAAGATATCATCCAAAGAAGTACACCTAAAAAGTACACAACAATAGTCTAACTCCGAAATAATATTGCATTACTAATTATACAATGGATAAGCTGAAGTGTCTTCCCAATCCCTAAAGCATTAATTGACGTCTCAATTCGGAAAGCAATAATTAGATCCACCATAGAGCTCCTTCTGCGATTGTCCAACCCTAATTGGTTTATCACCAGTGATAAGGATATCAACCAAAAGCATGGCAACCAGAAAGGAGAATTATTATACCACAAACAATTGATCAGTTGGTCCTGTTTGGTACTACTGCAAGTGGTCCAAAAAAAAACAGACACCATTTGCTATTTGTTTGCCTTGACAACTCTGGATTTTGTTCTATTGTCAAACAAAAAAATTATTTCTGCAACAGGTGCGAATTAATTCGCTGACTTCTTGAAAACGAGATAGATTTGTTATCATTTTACTCATTAGATAATAATTAATAATCTACTTTTAGACCACATAGTTTGATTTACCTTTACTATGTAGTTTAAAAATGTTCGAGCGAAAGAAAGATGGCTAAAAAAAGAAAGATGTCCCGTTGGTGTGAACCCACATTAGGATTTAGATAGTGGGGTTTGGTTTGTTGAGCCTTCTGATACCTGAATTGCATGAAAAATATCGACCAAACAACTGCACCCATATTTGTGACCATGTTATTGGGAGGACAAAATCTCATCAAGGCAGTAATAATTGCAGATTGTCCCTAGGGTAACTAACTGTCGTTTCATCCATCCCCAATTAAGATGGAAATATATCATCAAAAAAAAAATTAAGATGGAAATAGGTGCCTGCAAGTTGAAGATTCTTAATGATATAAAGGTAATGTATTAAGTGGTGTAGAATTCTCTCATAGCGGTTAAGAGTTTGCCGCTAGGATTCTCCATTAAAAATCGTAACGGGAAGAATATTTTTTTTTGTTGGGTTAGATTGGGTACTAAATTTTTTTTCTGAATGGTACTGATTAAAAGACATGTAAGAATTTTTTTTTTGAAAAAATCTAAAGAGTATGAGATCAAAATAAAAAAAATACTACACGAATCAATATCGCATGAAAAAAATGTCATTATCGCAAAAATAATAAGCTGGAAAAAACCTTTACTGCAGATATCCTTGACAACGAGTAGCCAATTGCAAATTATCACTAGTTGCCCTTGCGAATTTAATAGGATATTTTAAGCGCTGAAGTATCACCTGTGTTAGAATTTGATGGGAGGTGTTTGGACGAATTATGTAGTTTTGATATAGTTCGAATTAAATTATTTTAACTCATTGAGTATCCAAAATATTAATTTCCTCACGCCATTAGATGTAATGGTTCATAACTATAGTGTTTCGCCTAAATTAGAGGCATAAGGATAGAGATTGATATATCTCAATCAATGTAATAGGTTCCTGTCATGCAGGTCAATCGACAGTGTTTTCATATGATTATTATTTCGGTGCATGACCTCATGGGTCCTTCAATGAATTAGACCTTCGAACTACCGCTAAATAAAAAGAGTTCATAAACATATAAATCAAAACTTATATATATATATATGTATATATTTACACACACATACTCACATATTTCCAATAACCATAGACCAGAGAATCCAGTATCTTTTGGTCTTTTTTAGATGGCAAAATTTCATGTGCAAAGAAACCAGTTGCGATGTTTACGACATGGTGGGGACCAACCCATGTAAAATAAATGGTAAATTACTTTCAAGACCCCGGTCTATGTCATAATTAGTATAAGGGCTCTTACTATTTGAAAAATTAGTTTATTGTCCTTGCTCTTTAATTTTTTTTTTTTATCTTGGGTCCCTAATTGACGTTATCGATCATTTTCAAACGTTGATCTCGCATCTTTGACCTACGTACGCCATAGACGCGAAACCATCATTCAAACAAAAAGCTTAGATGATAAAATCATTTTTTTTAAATGACAGAAATCCTACCAGCCATTACGCCATAGACCAGAGACCTAACGTAATTCATCATAAAATCGATGATATTTTTATATAAGTAACATAAATGATATGGACCCACACATACTCATTTAGGACCCAAGAATGCACGATATCAGACATGAATAATATTTACCAAGTCACCATTCAATTTGAGTGATTTTGTTTATAAAGAAAAAATTATAACATAATATTGAAAGGGATAAGTATTCCCATCACACATCAATTACGTAAAATTTTAGATTGGGTTGAAAAAATTTAAAATCACTATTGACATGGATCAAGACGAATAGCCCCCCGTCAAATCCATGCAAATTAATACGTGACACTGACGCCATGGATATCCCATATGGCATGTGTGGCAAGCTCATCCAAGTAGCCACCATCACATATTATTTGCGCTAATCCATAATTTTCAATTTTTCCTTTTTCAGTATTAATATTATTGCCTACGTTTTCCTCTCTTTTTCTTTTCATTTTATATATTGACGTGGATTAATTCTCATCTTTTGTCTCATTTGACTCATGGACCCACGTTTTCTTTCGATGTGTAATCCTCATCTTCCTTTGGGGCGGTGAGTGATTGATGAAATTGATGGTGATGTGCTAAATTGAGAGATTTTTAAGAATAATATCCGATAAGGATAATCCACGTTTTGCTTCGTCCGAGCCAACTAGATACATAATTACATATGAATTTGATACGATGTTATTTTAATACCAACGGGATGCTCTTCATTTTGTGCCAATCCTGACCAGTACTAGTACTCGTTGTTGGACAATGGGTTTTTGATTCATGTGTGTAGACAAAAATGTGTGTTGGGCTACTCTCATTGAATAATCGGAGCATATAAAATCAATTTAATAATTTAATTGATTAAATTAATAACTTAAAAGTAATTCAAATATGAGGTCTACGCAATTGGTTTTCAATTTTATAAGATCAGTATAAAACTTCATAATGGTACATAATACTTGCAAAGAATTAGTTCTGAGTGAAAGTCAATTGACTTAGAATAGAATAGTTCAACAGAGTTTCTTGTCCAGTAAATTGTAACTTACACAAAACATGTAATGATCGGGCACTATCTAAAAATAAATGATATATATATATATATATTATATGTCTAAGAAGACGCTCATTAAATTCCATGGTGATGGTTTAGATATATTTGGACTTTAAATCAGCTCAAGCCAAAGAGACTTATTCCATGTTCATCACTAACTCATTTTTCCCCGTCTTTTGGGTTCTTTTTTCAATAGAAAGTTGATTACATTAAAAAAGTGAGCTAATCTAACAATCTTGCTTGCACAATGAAAAGTTTACGAATTTATATGATTACGATAATGAGTAAGATCTTATAAAAATTTATTTTTTGGGGACTGACTTTGACTGAAGGAGAAGAAATTTCTTTTTTAAGTTGGAGTCATATAATCTTGAATAAATGGAATTTCACGGTATTTTTGTAGGATAGTGATATTAATATCTTATTGCATGCGCTAACAGATTCGTAAATCGACGACACAAAAAATGTAAATATATATCATAGTGTCAAAAAATTTTTAATGTAAATATATATCATAGTGTCAAAATTTTACTTGCATATTGCAGGCTGCTTGAATCCTAATAACAAGATATATGTATCTTTTTGTAAGACGTTACATCCTAGAACATAGCTGAAATGTAATATAATTCTTAGCTCTTCTAAAGGAATTATAATGTAATTCCTCGACATGTATTATTAGGAATCCGAAGATTTTCAGCGAAGCATTTATCATCTGGAATTGGTAAATTCGTTTACGCCGGCGACGGGCCCGCCAGGAAACACTTACAACTTGTAACAAATTGGGCCAAATGCAATAAATATTATTTGTGCTAAATAGAATCGATGAAATATTATAATTTTATTATTTGTGGTTTTACAATTTTAATACTTATTGTTAGAAAACTAACAAATGAGTCTTGAAATAAGTATCCTCTTTTTACTTTTAGGCTTGGTATTTTCCGAGTCAAAATCCAAAATCCATTGTGAAACAAAAAATGATGTCATTTGCAGCTGATTTGATAAACTGAGTCAAAAAAAATTAACTCACTTAAAATATGACTTGAATAAAATTTAATATTATTTTTAATCCCATATTTTTATATAATTTTTCAATTACACCCTGCTATCTCCCTCTGTTCTTATTCTTCTTCCCCTCCCCTCTCACATTCAAAACCAATAAAGCCCACTCACATTCAAAATCAATTCCTTCTCCTTTCTTCTAGGTAAAATGGTCCCCGCCATTGTATCTCCATCGATAATCCACTCTCTACTCCTCGGGGTCAGGCAGGCGATGCATATATATTTTGGAGATAGCGTGTTTGTTTGGAATGCGCTTGTTGATAGTATGCCAAGTGTGGCAACATTATTAAGGCGAGGAGGGTTTTAGATGATAAATTTGGGAATTGGAATTGTGATATTGGAAATTCTAAATTGGTTAACAATAAAGGAAATAGAATTGGAAAAGTTGGTGGTGTAGGAGGGTGAGTGTTGGAGAAGAAGCATGGGTTTTAATGTCGCAAAGGGGACGAAGAAGAAGAGATGAGAGAGGGTAGGAGAGGAAGAAGAACGAGGAGGATGATTAGGATGTATTTGAAAAATAATAACAAAGTAAGGGACTATAATGATATTAAAATCGGACTAGGGAGAATAATGTCACGGGCGATAAAAAAAAAATGTGACAGCCAATTCAGCTGTTAGACGACATCTTTTTTTGTTCGGAATAAATTTTACCTCAAAAAGTCATTCGAATCTAAAAGTGAAACAATAATATTTACCACATAACTTATTTATTCATTTAGTAACCACATAAATATACGTTAAAAACGGATCAACTCGTTACGGAAATCAGGAATCAACTCGTTACGGAAATCGGGAAATCAACTACAGCTGCAAACCTATTTCGAAACTTCAATGGTTACCGGGACCCACCATTCGAGGGCAATTATCAAATTGATCATTTGACGGATAAATATGTAAATAATTGCAATCACTGTAATTTTGGTGCTGAATTTCGGTTGGTGGCTTTTTTTTCTTAAGTAGTGATATGTACGGACATGCTGACAAAATCGGGAAAAATTGTTTGTCGCATCATAGATTACTCAATTATACAGGATTAGTCGATCTATTTTGATTGTCAATTAGTAAAACTTGTGTCAACAAGTCAGAGAATTTAAAATACAAGGTATCAGAGTGTAATTCTACCTTTTTCCAAACAATATTGTTTAAAAATACGAATAGCACAGATAAATAGTAATAATAATGCTACCTTCTCCGCCAAATAATTTATAAACCTGCTGTACGTCTGTACGTACAGATCAATAGCACAAATATTTGTTCAGTAACGGAATCAGATTCCACTTTTTAGTACGTAATTATATAATAGTTACGCAATGCATAAATCATATATGGACCACGTTGAAATTTATTTGTATATTATATGACACAGTTCGCACTATTTTCAGTGAGACTTGAAATTGACTTGGTAACGGACAGAGACACATATGCACGTATCCACAATTTTAAGGCTAACTCATTGATAACGAATAATTTCCCACGTCAAGATTATTGCATCAAGAGATCTGATCCCTACTAACTACAATTATTCACTGTTTTAGGTACATTCGGAATCAAGGTCCATTTATGTATTTGGATCTAATTAACATCTATATATAAGTTAATCACGTAATTAACGTTTATAGATCTGTTGGTATTTTTTTTTTTGGAATGGGAAGAGACAGTTGTTGCTTTTACAACAAGTTAGAAAGCAATAATTGGGTTATGATCGGCAATCCAATTAATTAGTTGCGTGGAAGACTTTTAACGATTGTGTTTGTTGGAAACGATGGTGTTTGTTATAGTGCTGACCATTCCCTAACAAACTAAGGCCACGAAGTGTGTGGTTGTGTTTCGATTGAGTGGATTGGAAGACATGGCAACTACAACTACAACTCTTTGCCCTATTCAGAAGTTTTTAGTGAGTGGCCGCGCGGGAGGGTAATTTAACGGTGATTCTTGCTAATCAAGGGAATTATTACGTTGTAAAATTAATTAGATGGTGTAAAGTTCATTGAAGATTGAAAATATAGTTTTAACTGTTGAATATATTAAATTATATTTATAAATGACGGTTATATATTTTTTCGAAGAGCTTCAAGAAAATGTTGGGTGAGGACATGGCCTGTAAATTAATATTTTTTCACTTTTTTGATTTGTCCACGGTGCATTTGAATGTTAAATAATTCTGATACAAAAAGTCTCCGAAATGGGACCAAGGCTGTTTGTATCGCAACCTTTTAAGAGAATATATTAATTACTTTTAGCAGATCTCACTTAACTAGTCAATTCCATTTTGTTTGATTCTAAAATTTCAAAGTTTGATATCAACGGATGACAAGTTAATAAAGTTGATTATGAGTCTTTTTAACTTCATGGCATACCACCTCGTACATCATTTGACTGGTGTAAATTAACGAATATTGCAATATTTTACTACAATAATTAACTACAATACTTATTAACTATCAAAATAAGATTAAAAAAAATGGCAATAAGAATGTGGGTTAAAGGCCTAAAGGGTTGAGATGGGGAGAATATTTGCAGCTGCCATCAATTCAACGAGGTGGCGATATATTCAAAATAAAGGAGTAATTGAACGCTTTCACTGGTCTCGAAACATATCTATATATATTATTTTACATTAGGGTTTGTTCTTTAGATGGTTAGTCTTAATTCAATTATTTTATTTTCCCTAAGCAACCATGGTCAGCGGACCTAATGACCCGTGCTCTCCGCCGGTTCTTATATTATCGATACAATATAATACTCTATTCTGAATATATAAATATTTCATAAGATTGTAAGGTTAGCAAAAACGCCTATATAAGGATGTAATTATAATGCGTGTATCCTCGGAAATGACGTGGAATTTATCGATTGGTTTACTTGGAATCCAACAAAATGTACGAAGTTTCGTGACCATGCTTTTGTCGTCCAACAATAGGAGGAGAGTGGAGACATGTCTTCGAAGGGAACGTTTGAACTAACCCCAGTAGAGAAGAATAACATGAAAATCAGCAAACCTTATTATTTATAAAACCCCTTCATTAATGCTAGCTACTTACACAATATTTTAAAGTTGAACAATTAACCTCGACTAAATCTAAGCTAAAGCACCTAACCTAACCTAACATTTTGTTTTATCTTAAAATCTTTTTGTTAGCCGTTCTCATATGTAACAGAATTTTGGTTATAGTTTAATGCAAAGTTGACATGGACGAGTTATTTTCTTCCAAGTATAAAACAAAGATTAATTCACATAAATATTACAGTGTACTAAAATATTTTTACTTTGAACTATTATAAAATTTCCGACAATCTTTGTCACTATCTGTGTTTGTATCGGGCTATAACATATTTTTGGCAAAATATCCTTATTTCATATAAATTCAAAAAATTATAACTGCTTCCCGCTTAATTTTGTGGTGGGAAACTCGTGGTTAGATTATTTTATTTCACACGCTCCCATCGCGCGTGAGTACGGACGGTGCTTTGAACCGACCGTATAGGGATTGTGAAAAGAATCTTTGCTGCTTTTATAAGCCCAAGAGGGAAAGGCCTCACATAATTGGCCCGTTTGCAACAACCTGCCAAACACGGCTTTATTTTATAAACCTTTGTAAAAGCAGACCCACTTAAAAAAAAAAACGAAAACCATTATTTATGTATAATTTAATATTTTTTACAAAATTCTCCTACAAATATTCAACATTGCAGCAACTCAAAATTTTATGATTAAAATATATATTACTAATCCATATAAAATATTTATTGGGGAAATTGTGATTGATTAGCTGAAGTTTTTAAATTGGCATGAGATGCTAAGAAAGAGGGTAGTGGTAGTGGAGTCCAAAAGGTGGGACCCAGAAAGCTAATATTTCAAAAGGGTCCCACTTTCCATCCAAAGGAGGGCCCCACTTCTCTCTTGGTGTTTAAAAGAGGATGCAAAGCACCTTAATTTTAGCCCATCCAAAATCTCTCTCACTCCCTCCCTCCACATTTCACACTAAACAAAGAGTTTTAAAGATTTTACCAAGTAAA
The DNA here is from genome assembly GCA_012979155.1 of Hypericum perforatum. Taxonomy (NCBI): domain Eukaryota; kingdom Viridiplantae; phylum Streptophyta; class Magnoliopsida; order Malpighiales; family Hypericaceae; genus Hypericum; species Hypericum perforatum. The sequence goes on along the minus strand of SOPF01029062.1, from coordinate 82,993 downwards.
AGCAGCCAGTGAACTTTGTGTCTTTAGAAACCAACCAAAAGAACACCAACAAGGAAAGTATCAAAAGAAAAATAAAAGGAAGAAGAAGAGAGATTCCCTCCCTCTTGTCCTATCTCTCTTTGTAGGTGTAATATTAGTGCAATAATTTTCTTTAAAAAAACCAAAGCCTAAAAGCTTGTCCAGTTTCTTTCTTCCCTGTTTGGTTTTGTGGTAAAGAAGGTTAGAATAAAGTGAAGTTCAGAGTAGAGAAGGAATAAAAACCACCCCAGAAAAAAAAGGTACATTGCTTCCAAGGGTCATTTTTTGTGGTCATTTCATGGGTTTAAGGAACCTTTCAATGGAAAAAACCAATGTTGGTTTGGTGTTCTTGCTCCTCCTCTGTTCCTGGGTTTTCTCTGCTTTTGCCTCTGTTTCTTATGACTCTAAAGCTATCACCATTAATGGGAAGAGAAGAATCCTTCTCTCCGGATCGATTCACTACCCGAGAAGCACCCCCGAGGTATGTACTTCTTTCGACTCGAACTTGTCGTATCTGTCTTCTTAGCTGTCTCCTTGCACTAAAGATGCGAGCTTCGTGTTTGTGTTCGAATGGCAGATGTGGCCTGATCTTATTCAGAAGGCCAAAGAAGGAGGACTTGATGTTGTTCAGACTTATGTGTTCTGGAATGGGCACGAGCCGTCCCCTGGAAAGGTAGCTAAAGATGGAGTCTTTGATTATCTCAATCCCATTTTTGTTTGCTATGTTTTGTTTTTAATGCAATGGAGTGAATGGATTTTTCATTAATTTGGGGTGCTCTTGTTTTGGATGTTACAGTACTATTTCGAGGGGAACTATGATTTGGTCAAGTTCGTAAAGCTGGTGCAGCAGGCCGGCCTTTTGGTTCACCTTCGAATCGGACCTTATGTCTGCGCGGAGTGGAACTTCGGGTAATAGCAACTGAGAATGCTCCAGTTGATGTCTCTAAAGTTCTGTGCTTTCTATTTTGAAGCTTTCAATTTCTGAGCAATATTCTGTGTTTTGGTCTTCAGGGGTCTCCCAGTTTGGCTCAAGTACATTCCTGGGATCAGCTTCAGGACAGATAATGGCCCATTCAAGGTTAGTTCTAATGGGTAATGTTCTTTGTTTTCTGTGCTTCTTGCCTGGCTTCTGGAGGCTGTTTCTTGAAGGAATAACGGGTTTCAAACTTGGTAAATGTAGGCTCAAATGCAAAGATTCACCACGAAGATCGTCAACATGATGAAAGCGGAAAGGCTGTACGAGTCGCAGGGTGGTCCTATAATCTTATCCCAGGTAGCCAAGGCACTCAAGCATTAGTCTTTTTTTTTTTCTTTCCGAATTGGCCTCCGAGCCACGTGCAGAAGCTCACCTCTTTATTCTTGGTAACTTTATGCTCTAGATTGAGAATGAATATGGGCCAATGGAGTATGAACTTGGTGCACCTGGAAAATCCTACACGAATTGGGCAGCGAAAATGGCGCTGGGCCTTGGAACTGGCGTCCCATGGGTGATGTGCAAGCAAGACGATGCTCCTGACCCCATTGTAAGTTGTTTACTTGGTCTTTTAGAAACACCCTTTTATCTTACCAGCTGTTTTGTCCCCTTGCCTGTCCAAATCTTTGAGGGGCCTCATGTTATGTTCCTCACTCGTTTCTTAGTGGGGTAAACTTTTATGTCTTTGGATGCATTTTTTTAATCATTTCACATGGCTTAGCTTTAGACTTTTTCATAGTCATCTCTGGTCGTCCGAATTAGTCAACTATCCAATTTGCCATATGATCTTTGACTGTCTTTGTCTGGGTGGACTGATGCCCTTGTCCCCTGCTAATAACAAACTCCATGCATCTTGTCTGATGCTTATTCATTTGAACTTCCAAGTTTTTTTGGAGGGTGCGACAGAAGTAATTAGTATCGGGATTCATTTCGGAATAAAAGATCTTCTTCACTCTATTAACTGCATAAATTATGCAGAATAATATGTTGTGACTTATTACGAACTCGATTGACTTAGCTATTTTGGTATATGTGGCAGATCAACACTTGCAATGGTTTCTACTGTGACTACTTCTCTCCAAACAAGGCTTATAAACCCAAAATGTGGACAGAAGCTTGGACTGGTTGGTAATGATCACTCTTACTCTAGCAACACTCCAGCTTAAATCTCCTCATGTGCAAAATCCCGAGTTAATTCGATCCATCTCTTTAAATTGACAAACAGGTACACTGAATTCGGTGGCCCAATTCCTTACAGACCGGCCGAAGATTTGGCCTTCTCTGTAGCGAGATTTATACAGAAGGGAGGCTCATTTGTGAACTACTATATGGTACTCCAATGTGTACCTTGCACCCAGCTGACTTTCCAGTTTACTCAAAGTTCAAGCTGGACGGAGATTGATTTGATCTTGTTGTTCTTATGTTCCAGTATCACGGCGGAACGAACTTTGGCCGCACTGCTGGTGGTCCATTCATAGCTACAAGTTATGATTATGATGCTCCTCTTGATGAATATGGTAGGCATATAGATTTAGGTTTTTTTTTTGGTAACATATAGATTTTGGTTTTGAAGTGCCTTCACGATGTTTCTTATCATTCTGAAGAATCACTATCCCAATGCTTATACAGGACTTATAAGGCAGCCTAAGTGGGGACATCTGAAAGATTTACACAGAGCAATTAAGCTTTGTGAACCTGCTCTAGTATCTGCTGATCCATATGTGACCCGACTTGGAACATACGAAGAGGTTGGATATATATTTCTAGTGTTGATATCTTTTTTGCAAGTGACCTATAGAAGCTAATCTTCATAGTTTCCTGAATATCTGCAGGCTCATGTATTCAAGTCAAAATCCGGAGCTTGTTCCGCATTCCTTGCAAACTACCACCAATCCTCGTTTGCAACGGTTTCGTTCGGGAATAAGCACTACAACCTGCCTCCTTGGTCTATCAGCATTCTACCCGATTGCAAGAACACAGTTTACAACACTGCTCGGGTGAGTATCGTTGTTTCTTTGATCAAGTTGCACCTATTCAGCAATTAACTTCTTTTCGGACTCGTCGTTCAGCTGGGTGCTCAAAGTGCGAGGATGAAGATGACTCCAGTTCCCGCGCATGGAGGATTCTCTTGGCAAGCGTATAGCGAAGACCCCGCCTCAGAATCTGAGAACACGTTCACGATGGTCGGATTGGTGGAGCAGATAAATACGACCAGAGATGTCTCTGACTATCTGTGGTACATGACCGAGTGAGTGCAGAAAATCTTTGAAGCCCCTTTCTTGTCAAATGAATGAGCTTACCAGCATTGTCTATGTAGAATTACTCTGGTTGACACTCTTCGTTTTTTGATCTTCAGCGTTAGAATCGATTCCAGCGAACAGTTTCTGAAAACCGGGAAGTGGCCTACCCTGAGTGTCCAATCAGCTGGGCATGCTCTTCATGTTTTTGTCAATGATCAGCTATCAGGTGAGCTGCACTTTGATTATTTCCTTGCGGATGATATATGTTCTTTGCCTCTAGCTTGCGAGATAGTTCAGTCGAAGACCGATATCCCACTGACCGATACTTTATCTGAGCAGGAACTGCTTATGGAAGCTTGGAGTTTCCTAAGTTGACATTCAGTCAAGGAGTGAATTTGAGAGCTGGTGTTAACAAAATTGCTCTTCTGAGTATTGCTGTTGGCCTCCCGGTTAGTGACTCTCTCTTTGGCTCTTTCCATATTGAGGTTACTAACTTCATAGTTCAGATACTGAAGATGCATTATTTTCCTTGTTCTAATACTGTTGTACAGAATGTTGGTCCTCATTATGAGACATGGAATGCTGGAATTCTTGGTCCTGTAACACTATACGGTCTGAATCAGGGAAGGCGGGACTTGTCTTGGCAGAAGTGGACATACAAGGTTTAGTATTCGGCTCTCTGTGTACTCGATCGCTGTCTCGAACTGTTATGAATTCGGTGATAATTTTTTGATCTTTGCACACAGGTTGGTCTCAAGGGAGAAGCCATAGGTCTACATTCACTCAGTGGCAGCTCTTCTGTTGAGTGGACACAAGGTTCTTTTGTCTCCCGCAAACATCCACTAATGTGGTACAAGGTTAGCTCTCGAACATGAGTTCCGTCCGGGCAATGCCTTTGCTGTAATATTGCCAGTTGACATTCTTATGTCATATTTTCAGACCACTTTCAATGCTCCAGCTGGTAATTCACCATTGGCTTTGGACATGGGAAGCATGGGCAAAGGCCAAGTATGGATCAATGGACAGAGTGTAGGACGGTATTGGCCGGCATATAAAGCATCCGGTACTTGTGAATCGTGCAGCTATGCTGGGACATTTAACGAGAAGAAGTGCCTATACAACTGCGGAGAGCCTTCTCAGAGATGGTAAAGAAACAACTCCCTTGATATCAGATAATCCGGCCAGCGACCTCCTGACAATGCTGACATGTGTTTGTCTTCAGGTACCATGTTCCTCGCTCGTGGCTAAACCCCACCGGGAATCTGCTGGTTGTGTTTGAAGAATGGGGCGGAGATCCGAATGGAATTTCCATGGATCGTAGAGAAGTAGATACAATCTGTGCTGATATTTATGAGTGGCAGCCAACGTTGATGAACTATCAAATGCAAGCCTCTGGTAAAGTGAATAAGCCTTTGAGGCCAAAAGTTCATTTGGAGTGTGGCCCTGGTCAGAAGATCTCCAAGATCAAGTTTGCCAGCTTCGGTACGCCACAAGGGGGCTGCGGTAACTACCGCCAGGGAAGCTGCCACGCCTTCCACTCATACGACGCATTTAACAGGGTTCGTCTTGCTTTATTTCTTGGCTAATTGCGCTCTATCATCGCTCAAATTGCCATATCTTCTCCTTGATCATATTTGTATTCTCTTGCTCGTCGCTATCTGATATGCTTCTGTTGCTACAGCTTTGTGTTGGCCAGAGCTGGTGCTCGGTAACTGTTGCTCCCGAAATGTTTGGAGGAGATCCATGCCCCAGTGTCATGAAGAAACTTGCTGTTGAGGCCATCTGCAGTTGATGACTCGCACCATAAATAGTAACGGAATGGCAATATAATTGTTTCGCCATGGATTCATACGGTCGGTACTGCATCCTCCTCAGCGGATCGCTCTTTTGGATAATTAAAGCTTGCATTCAAGAACATTGCTGCAATTTATTTGGGCTTCTTCTAGAGGTGAAGTTGTACAGATATACAGCACACCGTCTAGCTTCAAGCCACATATACATTGTGGAAATAAGCATTATTATGTACATACGAATCTAGCCACTCCCAAGTTTCTTATGAAGATGGAAGGGTATTGCAGATGCACATTGAGACGAATCCAATTCGGAGTCCATGTGCCAACTTTTTCCAAGCTAAAAGATGTCAGAAAGCTACTGGCTTCCTGGTTGATGTTTATGTTTATGCATTTTCTTCTGCAGAAGTGGAACTTCTTCTCTGTATAAGCAACTTCTCTATTGTTTTTGTAACTGTAAGATAGTTCTGTGATTGTATGGGATTGGTATAAACTATAAAGCTGTCCTTTTCTCATGTCCAAGTTCACTTATTTGATTAATGGTATTGAATGTTTCTTGCATTCTACTACTGAAATTTAGATGATGTTGTCAACTTCTCATCTAAGTTTGGAAATGAAACTCTTGCAAAACGGGACGTAGCTAGTGATGGGATAACTAGTAATGTGATAGTTTCAACCAAAAATTTCATATCTAATCTACAATCTTAAAGTAATTGAATGATGATTTTTTCATACTTATATGAAAAACTCACGATCTTAAAACAATTGCATGATGATCTTTTCCTTCTTGTGACACTTGTAACTATAGATTCCGGAGGGGAAGATTGCTGAGATTAACTCACACTTGCAACTAAATACTCAAATTTGAATTCTTGTAAAACAATATTGTTAAATAGTTGTTTCAAACTAAAATTTAACACCTTTTCAAGATCACAGTTGTTGGAATATTGATTAATCAGGTCTTGTAATTCCATTAGTATAAAACAAATTATACACTAACGATCACTTCCAGTGGATGAAGGTAAACCCAACGGCCAAAACCAATCCCGCCAAACTCCAACTCTCGGCCGGACCCGACCAAACACACGCCCCCAGGATTGTCTATGTTGTGAATCTGCAGCTCCAGAGAGAGAGAGAGAGAGATATAGAGAGAGAGAGAGAGAGGAGAGGAGAGGAGGAGGATGAGGAGGAGGAAGCTCAAGGAAAATATGAAGGGCACCAATTGGGTGGTTATAGGGTGGTTGCTACTTGTGGTTATTGGCAGCCCCATTGCTTCAGCTGACACAGCCATGCACACCAACAATTGGGCTGTCCTGGTTTGCACCTCTCGGTTCTGGTTAGTCGATTCGACTCATCAAGTTTCGATCTTGATGCCATTTTCGTTTTTGGGTTGCTTTAATTCTCTAAAGGGTTGAATAAAGTTGCTTCCTTTGGTTGATTGTTCAGGTTTAATTACAGGCATATGGCCAATACCTTGTCCTTGTATAGGTACTGGGTTGTTGTTCACTTGTGTTCCTGCTGTTTTGTTTTTGTGTTTAGTGTTTGTTTGTGTAATGAGTTTGTTGGGTTGTAGGACGGTTAAGAGGCTGGGGATACCGGATGAGAGGATCATACTCATGTTGGCGGATGATATGGCGTGTAACGCCAGGAACAAGTATCCCGCACAAGTGTTCAACAACGAAAACCACAGGCTTAACTTGTATGGTGACAATGTTGAGGTCAGTTTCTGGAGGAAATGTTGCCATTCGTGGTGCTTGGAATCCCACATTGTTGTGTTGGTCGTTTCAATAGCCTGATAATATAGTGAATATGTAGTCTAGTTTGATTCACTTTTTGGCTTTCTGTGCTTGTGTTCGCGGACGGCTATGTTTGAGAATCATGTTTTTCGGTTGACTGATCCTGTTGTTGGTAACCTGCAATCATGCAGGTGGACTATCGGGGTTATGAAGTGAATGTAGAGAACTTCTTGCGTATTTTGACCGGTCGCAATGCTGCTGTTGTTCCAAGATCTAAGCGTCTGATGAGTGACGAAGGAAGTCATGTTCTTCTCTACATGACAGGCCATGGTGGGGACGAGTTCCTGAAGTTTCAGGATTCTGAGGAACTCCAGAGTCATGACTTGGCAGATGCCGTGAAGCAAATGAAAGAAAAGCGCAGGTAAAAAAGTGTTCATGCTGTGAAGGGTGCATCTATATGAATGCTGGCTGTTGCACACTAAGGACACTGGATTTACGGCACTCAACTTTCGTGGATAATTCTGCTCTTTTTTTCGGGAGGGGACAGGGTGGTTATTTTAGCTCTGTAACTGCATTTTTTATATCTTGGATAGATTCAAGGAATTATTGATAATGGTGGACACTTGCCAAGCTGCCACTCTATTCAATCAGGTACCATATGTCCTATAAAGTGCACCATCTTCACAAACTTGATAGTGACTATTACTTGAAGAGTAATGCCTTTTCTTTTTTGGATGACCTAACTTGAGAAGGTCTCCTCCCCTGCAGCTTCATTCACCAGGTGTGTTGGCCATTGGAAGTAGCTTGAAAGGAGAGAATTCGTATTCACATCATTTAGACTCTGATGTAAGTGAGGATTTATTTGAACATTCTGCTCTTCAATAGATGATGTACAATATGTTTGACCTTCTAGCCATAAGTATTCTGTTTGATCTCAAAATTCGCAGGTTGGTGTCTCGGTCGTGGATCGTTTCACGTTCTACACTCTTGCATTCTTTGAGAGGCTCAGTATGTATGACAATGCTTCATTAAGCAGGTAAAGCAACACTGATCCGAAGATTATGTCATTATGTCTAGAGAATGTTGAATGCAGGCAAAGAACAAAAGTCATACAGGTCTGGACCTTTTGTAATCTTATGCTCCTTGAATTGCCAAATTCATCTCCGGGCTCTCTTTTCAGTCTTTTCAATTCATACGATCGGAATACACTGATGTCAACAGCCTATTATCGGACAGATCTATACAGTCGCCATCTAAAGGAGGTACGATCGAGTTACAAAACTGTGAGTATGGTTTTAGCCTTAGCTACCTTCAGCTCACATATGATTTCTCTCTCCCTCTCCTGCAGGTACCTGTGACAAACTTTTTCGGCTCAGTCATGGAAACCACACACACAGATTCTGCATATGTCTTTCCAATTAGAAGCATCAATGAATGATGATACAAATATGAATAGGCCACCGGCCATCCGCCGAGAGAAAAAAAATAGTTGCATTGCTCCATTAAGCCCTGTAAACTCAAGCAGACATGTTGCTTCCGACAGAAGAACATGAGGTTTTGAAGTTACAAGGTCTTGGTCTCTCCAGTTCAAAGTGAAAGTTGCTACCTATCTCAACCGAGAGTAGCTACCTGTCTCCCGATTGGAAGACCAGCTTAACATCATCTTAGTGTTTTAAATCCAATAGTTCGAATTTTAACAGTGTCAGTTCCTAGCTATTCATAGAACTGACTCTCCACTAATATCTTTTAAGCTATTTTAGTTTTAACTCTAGATTTTCTGCTTTTCCTCCTCTGTGCATTAATAGTAACGCTCCTAAGTTGTGAGACGGTGTTTTAAACATCCTCTTGTACCACCTTTTTAATGAGATATACAATGGCACGTTCGATGGAAATTTGTTCCCTCAATTCTATCTTTTATTGGGGTTACCGGTTTGAAAAAACGGGATTGTTTATAAGTGTGTAAGATCTAGAATTGAAATTTTGATATGATATGAATTTTTTTTAACATGATATTAGAGATACCATCGTGCGCATTATAATGGTCATACGGTCTCATAATACTTTGATAAAAAAAAAATTATGCAAATTTTGGCTTGATGAACTTTTTTTGAAGAGGCGTGTGTTATTTAGAGGTATTCACTTCACTATTTATTACACCTACGTTAAAATGTTGGGATTTTAGCACATTGTACTTTACTAGAATGAATACATATCCCTTTGCTTGCAGCCAAATCACAGTTCTAAAACTTTTCATCAACTGACAATGAAAGTTGACTTCGAGTTCTGCGGAAGGTAACCAGTTAATAAATAATCTTATACCAAATAAGGTAACTAATAATTGGAATCTACCCAATATTTGAAACAATTGTTAAACTCAATCAATTGATGCTTTCGATAACCAGTAACTAAGACACTTGTGGAAAGGTCCAAAAGCTTATGATCATTGATTGAGCTCATCATTTATATAAAACTAACCTCGAAGGGATGGATGGATGTCCTGAAGCTTCAGCCTCTACTCCACTCCACGCGATAAAAGCTACAAGTTTTGTCCTTTACACGACACAACAGTTCAGTACACGTGTCCCAGAAATAAAAATCAACGGCTAATATAGCACCTGGTGTCACTCGGCTCCCCCTGTATTTCATACCCGCTACGCTAAAAAGACGAAGAATAATTATATTCCAAAGTCCAAACCGATGGATGATGGAGCATAAAAGAACTATATTATCTGTGATAAAGAAAACATTGTTAAAATAATTATTTAGAATTATGTCAAAATTTATTTATGTCAAATTTAAACTAGTCAATGAAATATTATCGATCTAAACCAAAATATTGAAATAACCTCCATCATATCTTCTTAAGCACCGGCCTTGTAGCAAGCTAGAAACTTTTTTAACCTTCTTCAGCTACACTACACTTAACCAAAAAACGACGCGGTTTTGAAATATCTCTCCATTACAAATCCAATCTAAAGCTTCCACCTTTACTACTTCTACATGTCGGTCTCCTCCATCGTCGGACTCTTCTTCTTGGCCTTCGCGATGTCCTTCTCCCTCTCCCTCTTCTTCATCTACCGCTCCCTCAATTTTCCCCACCCGAAACGCCGCCGTATTGGAGACGATGGTGTTCTGGTGTCCAAAGGCGGCGACTTTGAACAAACCGAAGCTGACCCATCTCTGGTTTCGCGGTCTTTGTCGAAACTGATCGAGGAAAATGAGGTGAGGTCGGAGTCCGAGCCGACCCAATTGACTCGGTCGGTGAGGAAGAAGAAGAGGCGGGCCAAGAAGAATAGAGAGGAGGGGAATGGAGGAGGAGGAGAGGAGGGTGGAAAGGAGAAGGTGGGTTCGGGTTCGGGTTGGGGAAAGTCCGAGTTGGTGTGCTTGTACCCGTTTACATCGACGAGTAGTGCCACACAGAGGAGGATAAAACAGCAGTATGATCAGTTGGTTAAGTGTAATGAGGCCAAGGGACTAACTCTTGCTCAGGTTTCTTTCTTTCTTTCTTTTTCGGGTTTTGTTGATTTTGTTTGGATGAGAACGTGGCTGTTAGGATTGTGAAGTTGGTGTCGGGAACCGGCGGGAGTCGTTCATGTGGAGAACAGAGTTAGTATTATGCTTGTTGGCATTGGAGAATTAGATGTTTGCCTGTGACGAAATGATATAGCCGGGATTGTTCAGTTGGTCATTTGGTTAAGATTGACGAAAGTGAAGTATACTTGTCTATGTAAAGAGTACTTTAAGAGATCTTTTCGGTATCAACGGAAATCATAGATTGTTGCAGTGTGTTCGTTGCTTGGAGTGAAAATGAAAAATCGTGCACTCGGAAGTAGAATCTGATAGTAAGGCGTTAATATTTTAGTAATAGCTGGTCTGTTTGTTTTGACATCTGTGGCTTTCTGTGACAAGAAACCTTGATGAGTAATTTGACAGCACTGGCTTGTTATTGAATGCGGGAATTCAGCTGGGAAGCTTGCTAAGTTGGTTGTGCTATTGCTCACTAATTTATTTTTCAGCTAATGCATTGTGCTGCTTGTGCTCCCTGTACTGTAGTGTTGTCTTATAACTGGTTCACTGGGAAATCTTTATCGAGGCTTCTAAAGCTATTCATCCGTCTTCTCTGAATTTTTCTTCTGAGTATACAAAAAGCTATTTGCTTAATAGATACTGCAAATGCATTGTCATAAGCTAGTATTTAGGGGAGAGGGAATATGAACGAGGTCTGACTAGGGCTATGCAACCATATGGTTGATAACATGCAAATATCTTTGCTTCCTGTTGGCCTTGTTTTCGCTTGGTTCGGACCTTTATGACAGGTGTTGGTGGTCCCGAAGCGCTTTCCTTTTGAGGCAGACAGACTTATTTTCGGTTGGATAATGTCTTGTTTAGAGTTTTGTTGTGATGATGTGTTTGATAAAAGTAGAATAGCATGTGCCTTCAGTTGACAGTCTAACTGGGCTTCTCATGGAGCATGGCAATGACGCTGTTTCTTTTTCCCCTATTGCAGGTAGGAGAATTTGCTAATTGCTTGATTGAGGCTAGAAATGAGTTGCAACACAAGTACGAGATGACAAGATGAACTTGTTCTGCTTCTCTTTTCTTTTATGTTTGATTAGGATGTGATATTCTTGTTGCAGTTATCCTACACTATCTAGGTCATCACAATATCTTTCCTACCCTTGTGTCCTCTTTGGAACTCTTGTAGAACTTGTCAACATTCTTCAGTTTTGCATTGCTTAACAGCAAAGTTGACACTTTCTCCACATTTTCTATTTAAGAACTGCATGACCTAAGGCTGATCAAGTACCATCCTGACGACTCCAGTTCTTGTATGCAGGTCTGAAGCCATCAAACGTAAGTTCACGATAACGAAGGCGCTTCTATTTAAAGCAGACAGATCATCTATGGAACGCCTTCGTAAACAGGTAAGAACACCAATTCTTTTGCTGTTTGGTCTCTTGTACATAAGGCTGCCGTTTTAAGGAGTACCAGCTCTCGTTCAGATATATAAGTTGGAATTCGAACAAAAAAGACTAGAAGAGGATGCCTTTGTCTACAACTGGCTCCAAGAGCAACTAAAGCTTTCGCCGGCATACAAGAAGGTATACTTCCACCGTCAAGAGCTTGTTTGTGTTCTACACCCTATGGGCTTAATAATGTACACTTTCATGTTTAGTAAGTGACTTGTGGGTCATGATTCCTTTGATGTCCAGATGGTTGAAATTAGTAGTTGCCTTGAACAGAAAGCCAAGTCACACGACCTCATAGAGAACAATGATCCGGACACTTCAACAGACATTTCTTTTGAAGAGCTATTAGCACAAGAAAAGAAGGATTCTTTTTGGTATGCTTCTAAGCTTATTGCACGCATAGTTTCCGCTTATGTCGTGGGGACTTTTCTTCATTAACTTTCATCTCCTTTGTCATGTGCAGGCAGAAGAACTCAAAGTCAAGAACTCTAACAAGCCAACCGTAATGGGTGTTTTGGCTAACCTTTTCCTAGAAAGCAAATCCAATACACGAGTTCCGTGGGAATTCTTCTGTAACACCCTTTGCATCTTGGGAATTTTTTTGTTGAAGAAATGAGAAAGCATTGGTGTGTTCTTTCTCTCTTCATGGTTAACTATTCCAAGGCAGCCATCTTTTATATGCTGTTCTTGATAATCATAGTCTCAGGTTGGATGAAAAATGCCTATTGCACTCATGCACCACCTTATTTGCTGCTTGTTAAGAGGGCTTCTGCATTTCTATGATCTTCCGTCCCAAATAGAGAATAGAGGTAGCAGGGAAGAAGTTCTCTAATAGAACCTCCCTAATGGCTTTAGTAGAGCCGTAAACTGTCTCAACCTGTTACTAAGTGGAAAATTGTCCTCATTTTTGGTGTCAGATGTTTATCAAATTTATATATTTAGTATACCTTGTCAACTTTATGTGTGAATTTAGGACTTTTGTGTAAAAAAGAAGACTAAACAACTTGATCAAAAGGTGTAAAATCATGAAGTACTAAAATAAAGTTACAGCCACTCGGGATGATTAATGGACAGTGGATATTAATACCAGCTAACCCATGATCACAATTATTGCAAAGCAGCATAGACGAGACAGAAAGATTATGTATAGAGGCATCTACATTACTTGTTAATACGAATTCAGGCACCGGAAATTAAAAGGTTCAATGTCAATTTTGCAAAAGCATAAACAAAACATTCTCAAACTATTCTATCAGAAACAAATTTCTGTTGCTGTCATCTGGGTCACCGAGTTTGAAAATCCGATACGCCACCCAGATTGTCGTCGGGCTTGAAGTTCTGCTGTACTTGCATTTCAACATTTTCATCTTCAAATCTCAGTCAATTTTCACAGAAGAATAGATCTTCCTCACAAACCAGAAGCAGGCGTAGAATCCGATCGTGCCCGTCAATACAAAGAAGGCATACGACATGATTATCATATAACCAAAGTAGAGGACACCTGAGACAAACTTGGTGATCTCCAGCTTCGTGAAGAAGTAGAAGATTGAGTAGAGGAAGAGGTAGAGTGCAGAGGAACCAGCGGTCAGGTACGACCTCCACCACCAGTGGTAGTCTTCACTGCACAGCTGGAAGTAGCATAGGACAATTGTTATCTCTGCACATGTGATCAGCAGGATAACAAACACGATGAAGAGGAACCCGAAAATGTAGTAGAACTGATTCAGCCATATTGATGTCAAGATAAAGAAGAGTTCAATGAACACGGCGCCAAATGGTAGAATGCCTCCGATGAGAATGGAGAAGACTGGTGTCATGTACCATGCCTGCTCCGGAATTTGGCGTGGGATTTTGTTGGTCTTCACGGGATCTTCAATAGCTGGCTTCTTAAAGCCCAAATAGCTGCCCACGAAAACCAATGGAACGGAAATTCCAAACCATAAGCAGACAAGAGCAAACATTGTCCCAAATGGCACGGCCCCTGAAGACTTCTCTCCCCAAATCAGGGCATTCAGTACAAAGAACACAGCAAAAAGGATACCCGGAAACATGAAGGCTGTTTTCAGCGTATTCTTCTTCCACTCTGTTCCCTTGAACAATTTGTGCAAGCGAGCTGATGAGTATCCGGCAAGTATGCCCATGAAGACCCACAAAAGGACCATTGCAGTCATCAGTCCACCTCTGTTCGAAGGAGATAGAAATCCCAACAAAGCGAATATCATTGTCACAAGCGTCATTCCAAGGATTTGTACTCCAGTGCCAACATAAACACAGAGTAAGCCAGAGTTCATTGGTGCTCTGAATACGTCTCCGTGGACCAGCTTCCAGCCTGTCTCTTCTTCGGCATCATCTTGAGTTTCTAACTGATTATAATTTGCAATATCTCTGTACAGGGTTCTCATAGTGATCATAGCCACCATACCAGAAAGGAACAGAACAATCATCAGTGAATTTATGATGGAAAACCAGTGAATCTGATCGTCATTCATGAGAAGATACGTGTCCCACCGAGATGCCCATTTAATGTCACTTTCCTATTGCCAAAAACATTATAGATAGGTCAAGAGAAAACTAAGAAAAGAAGCTGATTAGGAAAAAAATAATAAAAAGAGGTTCCAGTCAACTGACTTCACAAGACTTACCACGAAGCTAACGTCATAGGTGAACACAACTTCCTTATCGGCTTCAACTTCCTGAGGGACAGTACTGCCTTGAATTAAAGTCTTGGTGTCCTTATTACATGTCGTCAACTGAGTCTTCTCACCCTTCCATTCCTTGTATTCATGATTAATACTGTAGGGCCGTAAGCAAGAGTGGAATTAGATAAACTATTATATCCCACATCAAGTAAGACAATGGTAATAAGAGAGCACATATAACGAAATTCTGACAGGAAAAACTTCAGGTTAATGGAAGATCCAACAGTAGTCTAAGCTCAGTAAGGAGAAAAAAAGGCACACAATAGGGATATCTAGTAGCGCAGTCAATTGAACTTAAATGAAGTGAAGTACCTGTTTGGAGTAACCTCAAACCCAACAATCCTGGCGGACTCAGATTCAACATCCTTGTGATACATGACTCTAAAGCTCAAGTGATTATTGATAAAGTATTTCTCATCTTTACTCTGTTACAGGAAACATACGCTTAGATTGGTGAAATAGAAAATTAAACAAGTTGGCAAATTCTGGCTTGAATATACCCCTTGATAGTTTCCTTTGAATCCAACGCGGAAACCATGTTCATAGGTTGTTGACTGAATTCCATCCCTCCTTTGTCTAAGAACGGCAACTGGAAGATTGTCGAGAATCCTGTCACACATTTCCAAACATTTATATTTAGGATGATTTGCAAGAAGAAAATGACACAGGAAAAAGAGCAAACGGGAGTAGGATCTATAACTCCCCGGAAAAAAATGAGAAACTTACATGTTAACCCTATATTCATCATTGATCTTCTCCTTAAAGTTCTTTGCAGATTTAGCATTTAGAGTATCTTTGCAGGCAATTTTACAAGACTGTTCCTCCATCATTTCAAACTGGGAGAGTCGGATCCAAGTGTCAGACCCGTATCAAAAGCAAGAGCAGCCTTAGTTTCAATAGAAAAGGCACAAGTAGCGATTAGCAGAAATTAAATACTCACAGAGTAGACAGAATTCTCAATGCGATCTCCACGGAGAACTTCACCCAAGTTCTCGGCGCTGTTTTCAATCTTCTTTGGCTTGCAGTACTTCAAGTAGTAAAAGTCATACGGAAGTTGCGTCTTGGTAGATGACAACTTGTTCACTTTGACCGTCAAGGTGCTACCCTGTCAAGAAACCAATAGGAATAGGTATTAGGCACATAATAGAAAAAAGCTCATGAAGCTAACACAACAACACAGCACAAAGTCAGACTCTCAAAAACGAATGAAGATATCCCAACGCCCACAGAAACCAACTCGAACATCAAAATGTAATGATGGGAAACGGATGAAACCAGGCTCAACGGGTTCAACAGAAATAGGTACCAGGTACTAGGTACTTGTAAAGCAAGAGAAACAAGCTCATGAAACTAACATAAGATCACAGCACAAGGTCAGACTCTAAACAACAAATGAAACTATTTCAATCCCTTAAAAAACCAACTTGAACACCAAAGTTTGTTTCTGGCAAACGGATGAATCCCGGTTCAACGGTTCAATAGAAATAGTCTCTAGTTACACAAGAGAAAAAAGCTCAGATTCAAACACCACAGGAAAATCATCACAATCCCCACAAAAACCAACTCGAACACCAAAATGTACATATAGGAAACAGATGAATCCGGGTTCAACGGATCGCAAATGAGCATGGAAACATCAGAATACCCAGAAATAGTAACAGGTTACGGATCTAAACAGGATCGCCCAAGAGTTAACCACAAAAAGTAAATCAGATCAAGTCCCACCCAACCCAAGATCCCCAAATCTAAGCTTAACCGACGGAAAAGACCAAAAACCCAGTAGCTTAAACAGTGAGTTAAGGTTAGTGGGTCTTTAGTTTTACCTTTTGGATGTCGCGAGGAGCTACTCCGGGGAGGTAGAAGCAGTGGACCGAGGAGACTAGACAGAGGAATAGGAGGATGCAACCCAGCGCGTGAGGTACGGGTACAGACGCGCTCCTACGCGCCATCTTCGTCGCCCCTTCGATCGAGAGAGAGAGAGACCTGGGTTAGTGAAGAAGACGACGACGGATTGTTGGGTCTTTTTTTTTGTTGTTGGTTATTTTTCCAAGATTATTTTTCCAGAAGAAATGTCAACGTTCATTTTTGAGTATAGGATTAAGGAAATTTATTTATTTATTTATTTATTCTAAGGCTTGTGAAATGGGCTACGATACAAATATATATTTTTGATTAGGGTCGTATCATAAGGTTACGATTTTTGCATATATATATTTTTCGTTCCGTTGAATATCGATTTTACGGTATAGATATTTATGTTTTTTTTTTCTATGTCTTGCGATTATAATTTTTTGGATATTACGATATTTATCATAACACAATGTTGTCCATATATCAAATTATTTTGTGTATTGAATTTCATTTGACTGTGTACAGATCTGTTGCATGTGCTTAGGGGTAACAATGTTGTATTAATGTTTTGACATGTTATTAAGTTTTTTGATTTCAGTTCTTTTTTTTTCTTTCCAAGAGATAGGATAGAACAACCTGATTCCAATTTGAGAATCATATAAATATATAGACGAGTAGAAAATTAACGAGTTATTTTTATTATTTTTTAAATAATATTTTTTACAGGCAAAGTTTACCAAAAATTTTCTTTACAAAATTTAATTATTATCTTTAATATAGACCACGAAATACATACTTATCGTAATTTTTTTATTTATATAAACTATCCTTCATATAGACCAACTAGCGGCCGCTAATTTGGTAGTGGATTGGTTATGCAAGGAATTATGGTACTAATGTTCGGTCAGAAAAACTTTATTTCTAACCCGTAACCATGACTGTTTAACTACCAATATCAACTAACGAATGTTATTTTATATTATTTAAATGTCTCAAAGTTAAAACTCATAATAAAATTTACATTTATGCGGTTACCAGGTTTGATTTGGATTAATAGGTACCAATATTCTCCGTTACTTCGAAAAAAAAAACATAAAAATATATTGGAAGTCCAACGGTTTTCTATTTTCATTTTTTAACGATCTTGCGGTGTCAAATAATCATCGAAAGTCCGATTCTTAGAAGTTTAGTTCATTAAATTTCTGTTAAATATGGTAATTATTTTGATTTCCAGCACAGTTGAATATAAGGAAGATTCTCCAACTAATCGATACTACAAATTGGTAAAAACTAGGACATTATTTTTTACGAAAACCATGGTAGAAGAGGACCGTCGTTGTCCCCTGTGATCTTCCTTGCCATTATTCGATGCACCCATTCCGTGGAGGTTACAACGGTTCAAGCGGACACCAAATTAATTCTGCCTTATTTGATTAAGATATTTAAAATTTGA
Organism: Hypericum perforatum; assembly: GCA_012979155.1. Taxonomy (NCBI): domain Eukaryota; kingdom Viridiplantae; phylum Streptophyta; class Magnoliopsida; order Malpighiales; family Hypericaceae; genus Hypericum; species Hypericum perforatum. Next base: position 65,263 of record SOPF01029062.1, on the reverse strand, counting down.
ATTTTTTGGGCTTTGGGCCCAGATTGCATTCATTATTGTGCAAATCTGGGCCCAAGCCCTAGTCAACGGGCCAACGCAGTCAGATGGAAAAGCTGACATCAACGCTTACGTTCGCTGCCACCCGGACACCCGTGCTGACGTGGCGCCACGTAGCTGCTGATGTCAATGGACTTCTCCCTATAAATAGGGAACTCCAGGTGACCAAGATGTAACTTTGCCACCCCAAGCTCCTCTCAGAATAACAAATTTTGGTTTAGTACTGATATTTGTTTTAGATTTTTAATTAAGGTCAGTCGTAGATATTGAGTTAACGATCCGTGTGTTCGTGATCTAACTCGACCCGCAACTCATCGTACGCGATCCTAGCCTATGGTTGTACTCGTTTCAACAAGTAAGTACAGTTTAATCAAAGTAATTGTCTTTTAATTAAACAAGATTTGGACGTAATTAATTGATAATTAAAGACTCAATTCCAACAGAGTTCATTTGAAATGTTCGATTTGTGCTTGGTCTAATTCCAATGGAACTTCCTCCTTCGATCAGCGTATCATATCGAGCATCCTCCATCTATACCAAAACAAAATTTCTGAAAGAACTAATAAGTAATAAAGAAGAAGGACTTTATCCGCCTGACGAGGTCAGGATCATTTCAAGTCGAGCAGATGCTTTGTCATGCTCGACAAAGGAGATCAGACTACTGCGCCAATCCGAATTCATCAGTTGACCCGGATTGATCACATTATTGCTGCACTTTTTAGGGTGGCTGAATATCATTAGTACAAATGATAATCTATTTACTTAAAAATGAGAAATAATGATATTGCAACTGTGAAGGAATATAAAATTTGTCCGAATTTGGGTAATAACAATAAGAATTGAGAGATCATAACATATTACCAAAACGGGATATTAATTTGTTTCAAATTTTAATTACAAATTTATAATAAGGTAACCGAACAAATCAAATATGGACAATAATTATAATTTTAGTATTTCTCACCTACAGAATACTGTCACTCTCATTAAGATTACAACGTGACTGATTTTCACGATTTTTTTTACTTTTGCAAAATCTGAAAATTATTAGAACTAATCGGTAATTTTCTCTTTTCTCTTTGTATAAAGGGGTATGGAATTACATTTCAGTCACCAACAGTTCCTCTGCTTTTATAGAGAGGCCCGACTTACGCATACATGCGAAATTATATATAGTGGGTATGATTCTTTTGTTTCAATGCAATATTTTGTTTAGGAAACAATTCCATTTTAACTTATCACACAATTATATTTTAGTTTCATGTCTATAACTGCTTATTCTAGTCATTTAATTATCCAATTTGCTTGATACTAACTCATCGTACGGAAGTATCAACGTAAAGTTGGCAAATAGACGGGCATTTCTTGCAAATGGCAGAAATGGCTGGAAGGTTATGCCTACATTGGACTGAAACTGGGCCTCCATCTGGGTCGTTAAGTAAGATGGGCCTCATTGCTGTTATTGTTTAATCGGGCCAAATTTGAGCACAATGATAAACCGACTGCAAAGAGTTTCCGAAATTATCTTTACTCAAAAAGATTTTGAGTTAAACATTAGAATAAAAATTTAGGTTATATTTTTTCCTAAAAAAATTTTAGGTTTTATTTGAATGTCCTTCCGAGATAACACAGAACACGAATTTTGGGACATGCTATTAACGCAGACCATTCCATTAATGAGAAACAGATATTAACAAAGGTTGGAATATAAACATGTCATTAATTTCAATAAGATAAAAGAAAAGAATTAGTGGATCGCTCTGTAAATTAGTAGGTACCATTGGTAATTGAAGAATGAATATTGTAATTAAATTGATTTCGCCGTCTCTATTTTTAGCTGTCAGAGATACAAATAACAAAACGAAGGAATGTTGGTCGTTTGGAGTGGGGCCCACTCGGGCCGAAAGAGGTGTAGTAACCGGACATCAAAGCATGGGCGGCGATGGTCGGTCCCAAAACCATAATAATTAGTCATAAATAAATTAGGCAATTAGACTTTTTTCTCTAAAGTCCTTTCGTAATGACTTTGTCTAAAGCTGCAAACAGGTAGATAATTAGATCAAAAAAGTAACAATCTTTTTCAAATCACCATCTTCTCCTTGTTAAAAAGTTTAATAGCGATTACTTGTGTGCAATTAATCTGCAATTAAAAGTGAAATGTCGACAGAATTGATGGCAGAAAAAGTGCAGGACTATGGATATTTGTTGCAAAAAAAATAAGCATATCTTTTATACATGAATGCACAAATTAATGCGAATTTAGTTGCATTTGATCATCTCATCGCATCATAAAAATAAATAATTTGAAATCAAAATTGGATAATTTACAGAGGAATAGGCGCACTAATTTTTGGTTTGAAGCAATCGACATAATAATTGAGATTTAAGTTTTCAATCGCATCATAAAAACAAATAATTTGAAATCAAAATTGGATAATTTACAGGAATAGGCGCACTAATTTTTGGTTTGAATCAATCAACATAATAATTGAGATTAAGTTTTCAAACAAATATTTTGACACTATTATATTTTTTTTCACGCGGTTCTAATTTCTAAACTTAATTATTTTGAGTTAACTTACAAAACCATGCCTTAATTAAAATATTAGGAGAAAATAGGAAAAGGCGCCACCGGGTAAACCGACTCTCTCTCTCTCTCTCTCTTCACCTCTTTTTTTTTTTTCTCTCAAAATTTTGATATTCTTTCTTTCTTTCTCTGTTCACTTAAAAAGCCAAACCGCTTCCTCCATTGCGATCTCCCAAGCGCCATTAATCTCCATTATCGCTCTCTCAAGCTTCGATCCGTCTTCTGAGCCAGTTTTTCGATGGGTAAATAATTAACTCTATCCTCTTGATCCATATAGAATCTCTTATACACGTCTCTGTTACGATTTTTTTTTTAATTTTATAATTTCTCTGTTACGTATGACCTAACGTATTCGTGATAGATAAATCGTTGTCATTGGATTCGGCGGCCATTTCTTGCGGGTTCGTTTATTGTGGTCGTTCCGTTACGATTTTGAATGTCACTCCCGAAAAATTGGGCGGGATTTGTATCGGGAACGTGTGGATCGGATTGGATTTAGTTTAGGATTTAGGAGCGATGAGCTAGTTTGACAGACGACTAATTTTTCGAAATGCGATTCGAGTTTGCAAAATTTTGTGTGTGTTTTTGAAGTGTGGGCGAGTGATGGATGGGATTCATCTTCATGTTCATGTTTTGCGCCTTTTTCTGTGTTGGAGATTTATTATCTTCGTTGGTGCTTCTTGTTTTCATTTTTAATGTGGAACTTTGTTTGAGGTTTTCTGAGTTGTTTTTCTTTTTGTTTCCAGCCAACGGTGAAGTATGTTGTTCGACTCAGCTGATTGACGGAGATGGGATGTTCAATGTCACCGGGATAGACCAGTTTATCAGGGATGTGAAATTGGCCGAGTGTGGGTTGTCATATGCTGTAGTCTCTATCATGGGCCCTCAGAGTAGTGGTGAGTGCATCTGGAGATATTTGATTGCTTGGTTTTTGGTCTCGTTTTATTTCATCACTATCTGCTGATCACATCCTATGCATTTGGCATGTTTTTTTTATGATCAGGTAAGAGCACCCTACTCAATCAATTATTCGGTACAAACTTCAGAGAGATGGATGCTTTTAGAGGAAGGCATGTTCATCTTTTGTTGTTTTTTTTTTGGGACCAAATGCCGTCTTTCACTGTTATTTCCCTTAAGAAAAAGATCACTGGTTGTTGACTCATGGCTTGTTTGTCGGTAATTCTTTTCAGGTCTCAAACCACTAAAGGTATCTGGATGGCTAGATGTGCTGGTATTGAACCTTGCACGCTTGTCATGGATTTAGAGGGCACTGATGGAAGAGAACGAGGAGAGGTGATTATTTGTCTTGTGGTTTATGCTTAATATTTCCAATTATATATCGTGCTTAAACTTGCATATTACCACCGAGTTAATTCTTGGTCAGCGTCTCTTAAACATGACTTCGTTGCTCTAGTCAATGCTTTGATAAACAAGCAGGGGATCTATCGACTCTGTTACATCCAACTGCTATGCCTTACCCATGGATTTTTGTTGAATACTTTTGCAGTTTGTAAACTATTTCTTTTAGGTATTAGGGATTGATGCTTGGTTTGCTTATTAAAGTTTCTCAATGCTTGATAGGACGACACAACGTTTGAGAAGCAAAGTGCGCTATTTGCGCTTGCTGTTTCAGATATTGTATTGATAAATATGTAAGATATTCAGATGACCTAAAGTCTTTCATTCGTAATATTTGACTTTTTTACAAGATTTGTTATTTCTGAACATTTTGAGGAACTCGTACGCAGGTGGTGCCATGATATTGGTCGTGAGCAAGCTGCAAATAAGCCTCTTTTGAAGACCGTCTTCCAGGTAAGCTCGAAGTACCAGCCTTATGTTTGTACGTCGGTTTGGATGAGCTTTAGTCTTGCTCTTTTTTTAAATATTAGTCCCACTGCTTTATGGTGCTCTTTCTTACAGGTTATGATGCGATTGTTCAGTCCTCGCAAGACAACTTTGATGTTTGTTATACGGGATAAAACAAAGGTTTGTCCTATCTATATGCGAGACAACATTGCACATTGTCCAATGTCTATGGTAGCTTTGCATATCTTTTGAGCTATGGTTCTGTTTCCCAGACACCGTTAGAGCATTTGGAGCCTGTTCTAAGAGAAGATATTCAAAAGGTAGAAACCTTCTCTTTTGTACTTCTAGGCTTTCTGGGGAGGATATCTGTGTCTTTGTCTGATTCGTCTCATTGCAGATATGGGACTCCGTACCTAAGCCAGAAGCCCACCAGGAAACTCCATTAAGTGAATTTTTTAATGTGAGACGAGTCCCTTGAGTTTCATTGATGTGTTGAGCTTATTCTTTTGGAAACAGACAATTATAGGAAGTTTAGACATTTGTCTTACAGCTTTTCCATTACTCAGGTTGAAGTTGTTGCACTTTCGAGTTTTGAAGAAAAAGAGGAGCAATTTAGAGAGCAGGTATGTTTTGCGCATTTTTTAGATGGTAAACGGATACTTATGGTGGAAATGATCCTGCTTGTAATTTTTATTTGCCGTTCTTTGGAGTTTGTAATCTCGTACAAACTGACCAAGTACTTGATTCCGTTGTTGATGTAGCTTTCCTTCTCCTACTGTTTTGCATGAACTAGAGAAATTACTAAACTGGAACGAACTGAACTATTGAAAATTGGTTGTTAGTGTGACTTCTTGGTTTCTTTTTAGTTTCTGCTCTGCGGATCCATTTTACATCTCACATTTTTTCTTTTTAAGATTGATATAATGTTATAGCTGGTTCTCCTTAGCATGGGAAAATGATGACCTATTTGTATCCTTGATAAGGTTGCTGGTTTAAAACAACGATTTCACCATTCTATTGCCCCTGGTGGACTTGCCGGAGATCGAAGGGGTGTGGTTCCTGCTTCAGGGTTTTCCTTCAGTGCACAACAGATCTGGAAAGTCATTAAGGAGAACAGGGACCTTGATCTTCCTGCACACAAGGTGAGTCTAATGTATATTGTTAATTGCACGGAATTTTTTAGTTACATAAAGCTAAACTTTGTTCACTGTCAGGTCATGGTTGCTACAGTACGTTGCGAAGAAATCTCCAACGAGAAGTTTTCCAGTTTCTGTGACAATGAGGTATATGCTTTCAAAATTGTTCGTCTAAGTTAATGCTGGGAACCTGCAATAGTTAATATACCAAAAGATTCTGGATGTGATTCATTCTCTTTTCTAGGATTGGCATCAAATAGAGGAGGTTGTAAGATCTGGGCCATTCCCCAATTTCGGAAAGAAACTTAGTTCCCTGATGAAGACTTGTCTGTCAGAGTAAGTTAGCTTTCTCTATTGTTGAAACCTTTTGTGTAAGCACATGTTGTGGAGCTCTATACGTGCTCTATTATTTCAAAGTGGTGATTTTATTCTTTTCATACTTAAGAAAGTAGTGGTGACAACATAACTATAGAATGCGTTTAGTGGTTTTCTTAATGTTGAATTGCATCTTCTTAATTTTAGGTACGATGGAGAAGCTGTGTACTTTGATGAAGGAGTCAGAACAGGAAAGAGAAAGCAACTCGAGGACAATATCTTACATGTAAACCATTTCTTGATGCTCCTTTGTGTTTTAAGTTGTTTCTTAATTACTCATAAGCATTCGTCTTCCAGCCATGTACACATAGTTTCTGGGGCTGCTTTTTATTCAACTACCAAAGCAGCACAATCTGCTTTTTCTTCTGATATAGGGTTATGAGAGTACCAACTTTTACTTCCACCAGTTTTTGGAACCTTAAGTCCGCAGGATTTGCATTTTGAATCTGAAATTGTGAAATGGATCACATTGACGCAATGAGCTACTTGATGGGAACATGATAGAGATGATTCATGTTGGTCAAGCTACTGTCCTGGAAATGTACAGTTTCTTTTGTGCAAAAATACATTCAGTTGGAAGGTCTCTGGAGGAGATCCCAAACTATATCTCATATTCTTTGCTAGCCCCTGCACATGATATGCGATTTTCTTCTATGTCAGTGTTGTTTTCTTATATATTTTTATCATTCTGCCCGTTATATTTTTCCTGACGGAAAGTGGAAATCTTCTAATGCATTCTCTTCCTCTGATTTGATAGCTTGTCCAACCAGCTTTCCTGTCCATGTTGGGACACATAAGGGCTGGAGCACTAGAGAAATTTAAGGACTCATTTGACAAGGCTTTGAAGGCTGGGGAAGAGTTTTCTCTGGCAGCAAATACTTGTTCTCAGTCCTGCGTGGCTCTTTTCAATGAACAATGTGCAGGTTTGTGCAAGTTCTTCCTTCATGCTCTTAGTGTTTGACCGACCCTCTCTTAAAGTTTTTCCTGTAACATCTCTGTTGTGAACGAGATTGCCGAAAACCGGATGACCCAGCTATAGCAGTTTCTGAATCATTTATTTACACTTGGTGGATTCTGCAGATGCTATTATTGAAGAAGCAAATTGGGATACTTCTAAAGTACGGGATAAGTTCCAACGTGATATTGATGGACATATTGCTTCTGTTCGTGCTGCAAAATTGTCCGAAATAACGTCATCTTATGAGGTTAGCTTTTTGAATTTAATTTTTTCTCAAAACATCTACCACTCAGAATGTTTGTCGCACTGATTACTTGAATAGGATGGTAATATGTGACAACTTCAGATTTTGGGTAGAGTAAGAAATTTGCTTATATGAACTTAGGCCTTAGCCTTGTAATAGTTAAAGATATTCTAGTGAAGAAGTGGGCTCAAAGTAGGTTCTTCCACAGTATGATGAGTGGTTGAGAAGTCAGTATACCATCAGAACTAGTATCTGTTCCATCTGTTGAACTAGCTAGAGTCTGCTATTCACTGTATACCATTAACTATAAAGTTCCGTTTGTTTTCCTGGATCTGCACTTCTTCTTTCTGATCTTTGTATTTTGCAGGAAAAACTTAATGTGGCACTGTCTGGGCCAGTAGAAGCTCTTTTGGACGAAGCAAGTAGTGATACTTGGCCGGCAATACGGAAGCTCTTCAAGAAGGAGGTGGGGTCAGCTATTAACGGGCTCTCTAGTGCACTTTCTGGATTCGATATGGATGGACAAACCAAGGAAAAGATGCTTTCAAATTTGGAGACGCATGCACGGGGTATCGTGGAAGCAAAGGCAAAGGAGGAAGCTGGAAGAGTTCTGATGCGTATGAAGGACAAGTAAAACAATTTTTCCTTAGTGTTCAGTTTGTTAATTTGCTAATTGGAGAACTTCTTGAAATGATCGACCACTGCTATTGCATGCAGGTTTTCTACGTTATTTAGCCATGATTCTGATTCAATGCCACGAATATGGAATGGAAAGGAAGACATTCGAACAATAACCAAAACTGCTCGCTCTGCTGTATGTTCCTTCAACTGCTAACATATAACATTTCTTAAAGCCTGTTAACATTTTACAAGGTTTTAAAGTTCTATCATAATTGCAGTCCTTGAAGTTGTTATCTGTAATGGCTGCAATTCGGTTGGAAGATGGTGTCGATCACATTGAGAATATACTTACTTCTGCTTTGATGGAGCCAAAAAACAAAGCTACTGTTACTGACAGAAGCATCACAACATTCGATCCATTGGCATCCAGTACCTGGGAAGAGGTGAGCTTCCTATTACTGCCAAAGTTTTCCATTATACAAGAGGTTGACTGGGTTGCCACCGTTCCTTTATCATATGAATTCTGATAGCCTTTATTTAATGACTGAAATTTCATGGCCATGAAGAGTTATACTCCTGAAATTTTATACTTTAGGTTCCATCTTCACGAACTGTGATCACGCCCGTCCAGTGCAAATCATTGTGGAGACAATTCAAGACAGAGACGGAGTATAGTGTCACCCAGGCCATTTCTGCGCAGGCATGATATTCTCTTGCCTTGGTCTTTATTTTTCCAGTTTGGTGTGCTTTCATCAGTGGAGAGAGGCTTCATTTTCCCTTCTCTATTCTTAAGATGTGCACCAAGTTAACAGTTAGGTGGAGAATTATGGGACAGTGGAATGTTTGGCCGTTGAATTATCGTTCAGTTTTTTCACTTTCCGAGCTAATGTCTATCAGCTGACAAAAATGCAACTTTCATGTGAAAGCTGCAAACAAAAAAAATATATCAACTGACCTGCATATATGTCGATGAAAATTACTTCCCCTACATATTAAAGAAAAAAGCTGCTACACTTGTCTGTATCAAATATATTTATGACAGTAATAACTCGTTCATTGACATGACACATTCTGGTTTTCAGGAAGCAAACAAACGCAATAACAACTGGCTACCACCCCCATGGGCGATTCTTGCCTTGATCGTACTGGGATTTAATGAATTTATGACGCTATTAAGGTATGTGGTAAATACTTAATTGTGGAATGGATTTTTGCAATTTATTTAGGTGTTTATACTGATTTATTATTGTTGGCTATTTCTGTTGGCAGAAATCCGTTGTATCTGCTCGTTATATTTGTTGGATATCTTCTCATGAAAGCTTTATGGGTGCAACTCGACATTTCGGGTGAATTCCGCCATGGCGCTGTGAGTATCAACCAATGCAATGGTTTCTTTATCGTATCATGTCTTACTTGCTTAGTAATTCTTCGGTTAGCTGCCTGATTTAACTTCATGAGCTGGATCTGATAACTCTTTCTCCATTAGATTTCTAAGTTAAAGCTTGATTCTAACAAGGACCTGCATTCCCTTTTGTTCCTTTGCTTTTGTGAAAGATCTTTATGGGTCCAATCTCTTGTCTCACAGCTTCCCGGGATCATCAACTTGTCTACAAAATTTGTTCCCACAATTATGAACCTCATTAAAAAGTTAGCGGATGAAGGGCAGAAACCTGGAACAAACGACCCTCAGAGGAACCCTTCTGCAGGACCCAATGGCATTCGTGTTAACGTGTCATCATCGAGTGCTTCATCCGGGGTAACTTCAACCGAGAGGGGATCAGAATATTCAAGTCCCTTGAAGGAAGAGTAGGTGAAATGTTCTGCCCCTTTCGAAAAAGCTCGTGTCTATTTAACAACGAAGCTAGATTGCTCGATAACCTGGTCCTGCGAGCACGAAGAACAACCAGATTTTGTAGGTATCTCGCCGTAGAACCCCGTCAACAGTTCCTACATACCCACTGCTTGGCTTTGATTCGATTCGATTGTGATTATAGCATTGTTTGCCTTGCCATACGTTTATCCTTGGTGGTGTTGGTTTGTACTTCAATTTTGTCTTCCATGAGAGTTTTACTGTCCGAGGCCGAGAGACGTTCATCATTTATTGTCAGATGATAAGGAAACGATTGTCTTTCTCATATACGAGATTAATTTATTTGGTATATACATCATACTGTTGGCTATATATGGATACCGTAGATTTGGTCCCCAGGATGGATTTAGGATATAACTTGGCTTCTTGTCAGAGTAAAAAGGAAATGTTCTGCAACTAATTCATAATTCTTTGGGCTATATTACCTGTAAAACTATGATGATTTTTTTAAGTGCAAAACTTGTACAATTTTTTTAGAAACATACCTGGAGGTAACCTGATTTCTTCCGTTTTCTGGTCTTACAAAATATTAAATAGTTTGCTGTTAAGAAAAAAGCTTTTGCAGGAAGGTTGGCTAGACAAATTATATTCCTTATTAAAATCTCAAATAAATTCAAATATTTTATTGCAAAGTTTATTATTTAAAATATCGAACTCTTCATCACTTCTAATTTAATAAATTTTAAATATATATGTTTTGGATAATTTGATCACTTCTAATTTAATAAATTATATATATATATATTGGATGATTTGATCACTTTCAATTTGTATCAACGTTGGCCATTGGTTCAATGGTTGTCCGAAATATTGCATAAAATAATCTGGTAATTTTGTCGGACATGATGTGATGACTGGACCACATTTTAATATGATTGTATGATCTAAAAAAAATTAGTTAATTTAAAACAATTGGCTCATTACTTGTTGATATTTTAAAGGGCCAAATTATTACCTATTAATCATTGAGTTTTGGTTTTTCTTTGCTTAAGGTTTTTGACTTTTGAAAATTGATAATCTCATTCTTAAGTTTGGTTAGAACAAACTCTTGAGTTCCTGAGACCAGAATTAAAGTTTTTCGGTAAAAAACTCAAATATTCTCTATTATTAAAAAATAAAAGAATTTCATTCGTTCTTTCTCTCTATCAACTTCTCAAACTCTCTAGTATTCATCTTCATCTTAAATATTAAAAGACCAAAATTAACCGAGAACACATCTCCCTTGGTTAATCCTACTTTCCTTCTTCCAATTCCTATCTCCTCCAATTCGAAAACTAATGAACATCAACTAATGAACATGTAATCGTCCCCATGGCTGAATCCAAATGAACATGAACAACAACTTACTCTGAACCAAAATCAATTAAACCAAGAATTAATTATCTCCGACAACATGGAAGACTCTTTGGGGGATGAAGCCATGGCTGAACTAAACTGGACAAGAACCCTCTTGGAGGAGCAACAAGGAAAACTCGATGATGCGGTGGGTGTTCTCGCTAGAGAACAGCGGCCTCCTCCCCGTCTTTGGATTTGCGGCGTTGCAAATCAGAAACCTGTTCCAACACTGACCTCTTCCGAACCCTCATACCCATGACCCTAAGTTCGCTTTTGGTCCTAGGGATTTAGGAGTATATTTTAATCAAACTTTAAGGACGAAATTACCTATTTTTTAAAAGTTAGGGACCCTAGACGGAAGAAACCAAACTTCAGGACTAAGGTGTAATTAGAGTTGACCAATTGAGTACGGATAAAGTACAATTATAGGTATGGTAGTTAGAGAAGATCAATTGAGTGTCTGGACCAAAACTCCAACACTATTTCGACCAGTTTCTTTCACTACAATCACATGAAATCTGCCTTGCTCGATAGAGAAAAAGGAAAAAGTACTTTTAGTAGAATCCTAGGTAAGCCACCGTCTAAACTTATTATTTCGGTCAATAAAATCACCCAACTGATATTTTTATTTTTTTGGGAAAATGGGGATTAAAAATTATGTTTGGAGCTAAGCTAGTGGGCGTGATCGATTCATGAGCACCGTGTTGGAACAAATAGTAACACCGTACGTTATCAAATAGCCATGTTTCAGGAGAATGAAAATCATTATTCCCTCACTTCCTAGAATTAGACAGCTTTGAAGTTTATGTTTCCAACCACCTCTCTCTTTTGCGGAAGAGTGAATTTCAACGGCACATTTGCCACTATGGAAGTTCTCTGTGATTTTGCGCAAAAATGGCTCGGTATTAGTTTTTGGTCGATCTGATTGTTGGTTGAATTGTGAGTTAAAAACCAATGATTTTGAGTCGTAAGAGATTTGGTTTTTCCATTCTATTAATTTCAAAACACAAAATTAAAGGATATTGTGTAAGAGTCCTGCAACTCATTATTTTTGAATTATTAAAATGAAAAGAAAACATGGTATCAACTTTTCAGTGAGATTCGTTTTCAATTTAATTTGTCTAAAATTAGATTTACTTCAGTTCATATTAATTATAATAAGAGATTAATGGCTTATTGCTTTACTTTTTTTTATATCCAGACAACATATGACAGTAAAAGGAAGTTGGAATGATTACAAAATTTGAAAATGCATGGTCTTGCTTATTCCAGTCAAGATCTTAATCAACATGTCTTTTTTCTACATTAATTAGTATCAGCGACTAATTTATAATTCTTGCAATACCGTCGAAGAGGGATGCACAACAGGAAGTGGTCAACCGTGACCATCTAGAGCACCACATTGACGTCTTATCAAAATAACTGGGCAAAGTTCTAACCTTGCTACATAACATCGTGGTTACTTCGATGGGCATCGCACAACAACCTATCAATATTCCACAACTATTGACTATCGACTTGTCCTACAATGACTTAAGTTATTCTAGACAATTTGTGGATGTTGTTGGCTGAAGGCAAGCTACGACGATCTACTTGGACTCCTACCCTGGCGAGGAGAAAGAAGTTAGTGAATTCACTAATAACTTATTAGGTGAACTAATTTATGACTTCTACTCTCATGAGGAATTAAAAAAATTATTGCTAGTGAGTTGTTGAACGTGTCTTTACCCCAGTCTAACCAGGATTATGAAGTCGTGCATGTTGAACATAATGATTTTCTCGGAGTTGATAAGTTCGCATATCTTGAAAGTTCTTCATTATTAAAAAGTCTCAAGCATATTGAACGTTTTGCCAACAACAGTAAATTCGTGGTCTTTTGTGAGAATAATTGTGTTTCCTTGATTTTTCAAGTTTTTTTTTGTTGGAATGGACAATATTAAGTATTACCAAGTCCCTAAAAAGTGTTCAATAGTGCATGTATGATTGTCTTGGACTGGTCGACTACACCAAATTTGATGACAAATTTCTCCAATTCAGGGAGAATGATGAAAATAATTGGAGCAAATTGTCCTGAGGTTTCTAGCCTTTGCTAAAATTACTATTTTTGTCCCACTTGTTTCGGAAAAGATACTTTCGTCCCCCATCTTTGCTTAATTATCACTCTTAGGTCCCTGGTTCCAGTTTTGAGAAATTTATTTGGTACTCAGGGACCTAAAATGACTCTTTTGTCCTTTAGTTAAAAATTTAAAAAAATATAAAAAATTATTTTTTTCTGTTTGATTCATGTCAGGGAGATGGATGACTCTTTTGCCATGTTGCCCTTTATTTTTTATCTTATTTTTCATATTTTTAAATAAAGGGCAAAAAAGTCATTTTAGGTCCCTTGTTACCAGAGAAATTTCCTGAAATCAGAACGAGGGACCTTAGAATAACATTTAAGCAGAATCGGGGGACGAAAATCTCTTTTTCGAAACAGGAGGGACGAAAATAGTAATTTAAGCAAAGGTCAGGGACCTGAGGGCAATTTGCTCAAATAATTGTGATAAATTTTAGTTTAATTTTGATTATTATTTAGTTGCGTTTTGATAATTATTAGATCTAAGAATTTTGGTAGAACTCTTTCAATACGCAGATTAGCTCTAGTTGGTAAAATTACAGTAAGAGTTTATTGTTTTATTTTTTATATTATGAGTTGATGAAAGAGAGTTGAATTGATTACAAAATTTGGATTTTTTTTTCTATTATCTTGCTTATTCTACCGAAGAATTTTACGAAATAAGATTTTATTGTTAATAATCAAATTCTTAATTCATCTATTGATGGATGAAAAGTTGCCAAAACTGTAGGCCATTTTGCATTGAGGTTCCTTAGTCATAATAACCTGCAAACATTAAAAACCTCGTCGATCACGTCCAGAACTGGGCCCCTATCTGTTAATTGCTCCATCGATCTCCATCAAGCTTCTACTACTTTCTTAGTATTACGATCGAGGACAATAGAACATAAATTCCAACAAGATCTGGAAATTGATTTGGTGAATTTCTTCCACCTATAATGAAGCGTCGCCATTTTATTATGGATCAAAGAGATGATCCTAATTTAATTTGAGGATTTTCAACCAAAATTATAAGATAATAATTTAATAAATTTTGAACAAAACATAGATCGAATGATTTGAACTCCACGTTTGGAGGTTCCTATTTTGCTCGAAATCGAAGGGCAAGACGAGACAAGGGTACAATAAGATGAAGATAGGAAGATGACGTGGATGATCCGATTATTCTCCAACAAATAAGGGATGCGAGACGGAGAAACGGGCAACCGAAAATTCATGATCAATTGTATGTCTTGAATTTAAGGTTAAGATAAAGGTTTGTCTTAGGCGCTTCTATTATGGTTTTGATCAAGGGCTCTTTTGGGGCTATTTGGGTTAGGTACTTGATGGTGTTCCTCATTAGATTGTGGTGAGTTTCTATCTAATGAAAACCATTCTGGTGTAAAGTCAAAATTATTAACTCTTGTATGCATATCACACTCACAGACCACATATCAAAATGGTTCGTAGGAAAAATATGGACAACTTTTATTCAAAATCAAATACATCTAACATCTTCCACACACACACACATATGTACATATATGTGTGGTCAATGCCCCATATCTTCTTCAACCACGGGAATGTGATTCTTTTGTTGCTGTGATTTTAATTGGTTCGACATGTCTCTTTTTACAGCTAGATAACAGGAAATCCGAACCCCATTCCTCTGCGGGTATCACATTAAAGTTGTCGACAGGTTTGGTGGATGCCTTAAATTTTATGGTAAAGTAATTGATTTCTATGCATACTCATGTGACATGATACGTACGTACTCTTTAGCTAGGTCAGTTCATTAATTCATTTATGAGGTCTTCAGTGATTTTATTTGTGTTTTATCCCATGTTCATGCAAATGAAATTTGAACCTGGCATAACATCACAACAACTGTGTCGTAGAAATTCAAAATTCGGAATCCCATACAGTGAAATTTCGGTAATCATTGTGTTGAATATCGATTTCATCATTCAGTTTACAGATTGTTTCATCATTTAGTTAAGGAATAAAGGTCCAACCAGTTCATCTACTTGTTCAAATAAGTACATCTACTAAAAAATGGCTCACATAAGTCCTTATTTCTCTAAATAAGTCAAATAACAACATCCCGAGAGCATTTTTTTCAATCACCAACAATAGATCATTGACTAATGTGGCGTACTTTATCTCTGTCTCGGTGTAGCTGCGTTGTCTTAAAGACAAATTTCAAAACATTTCCCAAAATTATTTGTAAGTTTTCAAAATAGCCCTCTTCTACCTCCTGCCACTTTCTCTCCGAGGGTCGGCCGGCATCGAATTCGATCTTAATATCTCTCCGGCGCGGGTTTATACAAGAAAACCACCTCATCATCTTAACAATTCATATTAGAATTTCGCACACACTTGTCCAAGTACGTCACAGAGACGCAACATCGAAAATATATGATTAAAAAGAAAAACCAAATAAGGTACAAAGTGTGTCTACTTCTCATTGGAAAGGCACAAAGAACGTTGCTTTGCTACAATAATACCATAATTGAGAAAACAAAAACAGGCTTCAACTTAGAATTGGTCTCGGACGGCGGAGGTTGGTGACGGTGTTGAGGGCCGCGGTGCCGGCACGGATCTCTTGATAGTGGTGGTCGACGAGAAGGTAGGGGACGGGGACTATGTAGTAGGGCTCCGCCGTGGTGGGCCCGAGAGGACGGTTATGGACTTATGGTGGTTGTGAGGAAGGAGAGAGCATTTCTGAAAAAGTATTAATAAAGTGGGGACTATATTGAATTTTTTCTTTCAACACATGTTGATTTTTTTTTTGAGAACAACACATGTTGATCGGTAACCGAAAAAAATGCTCTCGTCCCCTTAAAAAAAAAAGCTCTCGAGGTGTTATTTGACATATTTTTAGAGAAAAACACAGAGTTATGTGAGCTACTTCAAATATAGGAGCTGAATCTTTTTGAGTGAGTAGAATGACTTATTTGGCCTTTAGTCTTTTACTAACGTCCCCCTAATATTACATCCAATAGTGGTTCCATAATTATTTCAGCATCTTGGGTGAAATTTTTGAACAAAAATTGATACACGGAAATAAATAAAAAATTCTTCCCTTTTTTGAATTTATTTTTATTAATATAAATATTTACAACCAACACCGTGTTAAATTTTCTTATTTGAAGTTGTAAGCAATGACTTTGTAAATAACATTTTTTTTTCTTTATTTAAGTACCTCTTTATGCACTTTTCAAGAAAAAATATCTCTTTGTGCGAGACTCACTAATCAGATCAACCTTTGGAAGAAACATCAAATCTTTGTACCAAAACCTGTAATAACATTTACTCCAAATTTAATGAGGCTGTCACTCCTGAAAAATAACGTCAAAAGTTGGTCCACCACTTATATGTACTAATTTCAAAATCCGCAGCACTCAAAACAAATTGTAGGAAATTATCAAATTCCTGAATAATCATGGTTCCCAAGATTGAATATATGTATGCATCGAAACTTTATCCACACATCTTTCCAAAATACATTCATATTCTCTTGAGTCTCATAAAAAAAAATGCTATCACACTAAAAAATAAATTAGTTGGCTGAATAATTGTTCAGGATATCCTGCCCGGAGCATACCTTCTTCCGAAAGGAATGAATGCTTCAACGTGATGGCTCAGACTGCCTACGTGGCTGCAGAAAACAGCAAAAGAAACGCAACGAGGAGTGCCGGTGGATCGAAGATCTTGCATTAAATGAATAAATCCCATTTGCAGACGCTAAGTTCTTTATCTCAATTTTTTTTGGTAGGAAGTTCTTTATCTCAAATTAAATACGTATCGACATACCCAATAAGGAAAATAAATAAACAAACTCTTAGTGACAACTTAAAAAATACCAATAAATTAATTCAGAAATTGAAAATTATCAAGTACCTTATCCATGGTCTATGTATAAATGACACAATATTAATGCGGCAATCTCGAACTAGCCATGACACATGATCGTGCTAGTAACCAAAGAAATACACAATCAATTTGGTTTGGTATCATGTTAAAATATATGTATTCAACAAAAAATTTAAAATAATAAATATTAATTTTGTACAGGTATAAATACGCCCATTAATATTGTGGTATATCATTTGATTTCTTTCTCCTAAAATTTATTTGAAAATTAATAATTTCAGCATATGCAGGTATCATCGTAAAAAACAAATTAAACATGTGTTGTGACCAGTAAAATCTTTCTATATATGCATATTGTAGCATCTGCCTATTTAGTGGAATGGTAATGGCCCTATCCTGAGCAAAATTCATTAATTTTTAACAGCTTTACCGATCGAAATGAGCTGGCCTGCGTGAACTGGCCATTTACGATAACTATTATAGTCCTGACGAAAAACACGATAATTGTTATTGTACGGGATAAGAATTATAACTCAGAATGGAGAGTGTAAATTAATAAATATATCCAACCTCCATTGGTTCCTATTCCAACTGTGGCATTCAATATCAACATTTAATGTCACCTCTTTTTTTTTCTTCCCTTTCCTTTTAGTTGTACCTACTGTCACTTCATTCTACAAAAAAAAAAGTACTCTCGCTCCATCTATAATACAATTTTGGTAAATGTTGAATTTTGTGTTGATTTCAATTTCGTCAAAATGCGGTGGTGCGGTTGTGTTCGAGTATAATATCATGTCACATATTTTATAAGAGCAATTGATACTATATTAGAATTTTAATATACAGTCTAAAGTCTTAATAAATTATTTTTTGCATTCTAAATTAATTTATATTACACATGTAAGTAAAGATATGTAGTCTGAATGATATAACGTAATCAACCACACAAACAGAAAAAGAAAATTCGAAACATACCTACTTTGCTACGTAACCCGATCTCCCATAATAACAACAAAAACAATCATCATCTTTCCTTCATATATAATAAATAGCAAGTCCTCAAATACTTGGTTTCGTGATCTTAATCAACTCGTGTTGGGGTATATATGCACAAGTCTATGCCCTAAACACACTAAACAAGACCAACCAGAATTGGCCACATAGAGAACAACTCAGAGAAGTTAGAGAGAGAGAGAGAGAGAGAGAGAGAGAGAGAGAG
>SOPF01029062.1:0-47095 GCA_012979155.1 Hypericum perforatum | reverse complement strand
TGCTGCACTTATTTATTTAGAGTGGAAAGTACACTTGGCTTTAACTCATTTAATTGCTGTTATATAGTGGGAAACATGTTTACAGTTTTCTGGTCATTCAAGTTTTTTTTATGTGATCGTGTAATTTTGTGGAAATCTATGCATGAATTTAACTTGTGATATTTCATTATTTTGGGTATAATATTATATAAAAATATGATTTTCTCAATGATACTTTTTCCAGTGATGAAATTTATTCCGAACTTAGATCCATCAACAATAAGCTCACCAGCTGTCTTATTAATCATGCCTAGGAAATTAACCGAAAAAAAATATTGCCGTGACAAGTTTTTCTTTTTTCCGAATTTCGGTTCTCAAGAAATTATGAATCTAGTCGGATCCCACAAATGCAAAATTCAATACAACCCAATTCCAATTTTGTCTCTACTCCTCCAATTTTAATATCCAAATGAAGTAGGAGTAGTTGGTCGTTACTCTAAATTAAATGTTGTATTTATTTCTCAATTACCCATCTCCAGTCACCATTTTCCAATACCAATATGATTTTGTTCAAGTAAGTATGTTTTCGGTTCAAGTCATTATGAACAGAATGCTTATACAAAACCCGATAATTTTCGACTCTAAATTTTCAATCTTTCTGCTCTCCCTTGTGCAGCTAGGGAATTCTATGGAACAAAGTACCCATTCATCAAGAGGGCAAGCACATACTCATCATCCTCATCATACTCATCAAGTGGAGGGGACAATTTATATGATTATATTGTGGTTGGAGGTGGAACAGCTGGGTGTCCCATGGCTGCCACATTATCACAGAACTACAGTGTGTTGCTGCTGGAGAGAGGAGGTGTCCCTTTCACCAATGCCAATGTCTCCTTTCTCAAGAACTTCCACATCACACTGGCAGATATCTCCTCCACCTCTGCCTCCCAGTGCTTCATCTCCACTGATGGTGTTCTCAATGCTAGGGCTAGGGTTTTGGGTGGTGGAAGTGCTATCAATGCTGGCTTCTACACTAGGGCAAGTCCCAGGTACATATTTTCAGATATTTAGTTTTTTTGAGAAATTTTATCGAATACGAGACTACTAAACACACCATGGAAAATTTCAATACGGGTTAAAAACCATAAGAGTTGTTAACTATGTGTCAAACTGATATGAAGCCACTCCATGAGAGAATTTGTCTAACCACACAACTCTCGTTGCTAGCTATTTTAAATTATGTTACTTGTTAAAATGTTAATGTCAAGAACTTTCAGTCGGTAGATGAGTAGGTAAAGTCTAGTTCAGAGCCAAGAAGAACCTGATACATCACCTTTATTCGTATTAAAAGAAGTTGAAAGGGTCCAAACTTGTTTTAGGTAGATGCATGTGTCAACAATTATTATTTCGATAGGTGTTCACATCATACACTAACATTTAATGCGACCCAAAAAGTTGAAAAAAAAAATATGATTTTTTTTGATGCAGTACAATGTATATAGTGAGGCCTTAACAAATAAAGTAGCTATAGCTGGGATGACTCTGACGTGTATGAGAGATCAACAAACTCCTTTTAACATTTTTTGGGTTGTATATATAAATTCTATCGAATTAATTCGAATCCAATTAATGAATTTTGTATAATGCAGATTTATCAAGAAAGCTGGATGGGATGAAAAGTTGGTGAACGAGTCGTACCCGTGGGTGGAGAGTCAGATAGTGCACAAGCCTAAAAGTTCAGCTTGGCAGGATGCTCTAAAGAATGGCCTACTGGAACAAGGAGTTAACCCTTTCAATGGATTCACCTACGATCACATTTACGGCACCAAGATCGGCGGCACCATCTTCGATCGGTTCGGCCGTCGCCACACGGCAGCCGAGCTACTCGCATCGGCCAACCCGCGACGGCTCACTGTCTTGATCCACGCCACTGTCCAGAGAGTCCTGTTTGACACATCTGGTACACATAATTATAGTCAGACCATGTTGAGAATCCTACGTTTGATTTGAAATTTTGGATTGAATACGAAGATTATATACAGGTGAACGACCAAAGGCAGTGGGAGTGATCTTCAAGGACGAGAAAGGCAACCAGCATCAAGCATTTCTAAGCAACAGCCCAAGAAGTGAGATAATTTTGTCCACTGGAGCCATTGGTACACCACAGATGCTGATGCTAAGTGGCATTGGTCCCAAGGCCGAGCTTTCAAAGCTGAACATCCCAATCGTGCTCGAGAACGAATTTGTCGGGAAAGGAATGGCCGACAACCCGATGACCACGATCTTCGTTCCGACCAAGGAGCCTGTCGAGCAGTCTCTGATACAAACTGTTGGGATTACTAAGTTTGGAGTGTACATTGAAGCCAGCAGCGGGTTCGGACAGTCGAATGATAGTTTCAAATTGCATCATGGTATCGTGTCGGCCGAGGTAATGTTGATCATGGATTATGGTGTTCTGTTTTTTGTTGGAATTGATTGATGATGATGATTAAATATGCAGATTGGGCAGCTATCTACTATTCCACCGAAGCAAAGATCGTTCGAAGCAATTCGAGACTTTGTCGAACGGAAGAAGGACATACCGTATGAGGCATTCAAGGGGGGATTCATCTTGACGAAGATTGCAAAACCGCTTGCCGCGGGATACCTCAGTTTGGTCAACACTAATGTTGATGACAACCCTAGTGTGACATTCAACTACTTCGGCCACCCACGTGATCTGAAGCGATGTGTGGAAGGGGTCCGAACAGCTGCACGGATCGTGCAGTCGGGGCACTATCAGAACTTCACGCAGTCCGAGCCGATGACACGGGAGAAGATCCTGAACATCAGTGTTGCTGCCAGTGTCAATCTCATTCCGAGGCATATCAATGACACCGAGTCCGTGGAGCAGTTCTGCAAGGACACTGTGATCACAATCTGGCATTATCATGGTGGAGCTCATGTCGGCAGGGTGGTCAGCCCTGATTACAAGGTTCTTGGTGTCGACAGGCTTCGAATCGTCGACGGATCCCTCTACAATGAGTCTCCGGGGACTAATCCTCAAGCTACTGTCATGATGATGGGCAGGTGGGTGGCAACATTGTCCGAATCACGTGTATCTCGCATCTTTCTTGTGCATTAATCTTCCTTTTGTTGATCTGCAGGTACATGGGGGTGAAGATTCTGAGAGATCGACGAGGAAGAGAGTCCGATGTTTGAGAATCCCGGATCGGTGTTCGTGTTGGTAGTGAAGTTTGAATTAGCTAGCTAGATATATCTGTATTGTATTGTTCATAGGTATTATGCAGTGAAAGAAAGTGCTTGCCTTGGAAGTTAATGTTCCCAAGTCTGTTGATTGTGTGACTTGGCTTCTTCTTTTGGTTGCTAAGAGGACTATGAAGAAATGAACCCACTTAGAATGTAAAACTGTTGCATAAGATTTGTTCTTTTGGATCTTAAGAAGTATAAACTTCATAAATCTTATTGTTGAACTTTCAAGTGCAGCAAGAATTTTTTAAATACATGATTTAAAAGTAGGTTAAATTGTCTCTGCAATCAAAATGATCATCTCATTTCATTTCTGGTAAACACTAGGAAACCAATCTTTATAATTTAGCTGCAATCATCATTGTACAAATGGGGAAATGTCCATATATTTTTTTTTCCTGTTTTTTCAATGGCACTAGACTTTCCATTCAACAAGGATAAATACTTGGCTTTAGATGTATATAGTTTAAGTTGCTCTTGTTTATATTCATCATGCATTACCATCTTAGTGTGGGAAGATAATTATGTTTTTATTCGAATTTAAATTAATCAGTTTATAAAATAATTTTTTCGGAAAAAACAACTATCATCATGAATCATGTATCTAAATTGACCTCAACATGCACATGCCCAAGTGAGGTTTCTAACAAATCATACTTACTGTTTAATTGTTTGCTATATTATAAAAACTATTTAACCGAATATGTGTAATTTTATCAACCAAATAAATAATTTCTACATACATAAAAAAGGAAACTTCCAATAGCGAAATGTATAATAATGGTGGTTCACCGAAGCCCAATCTGGCCAGCTCCATCCAAGCCAACACATACATCGGCCCATTAGGATCATCGCATCTCAATATAACCCCAAAACAACTATTTTTTATAATTCATAGTCCCAAATAATTTCTGAATGTACTTTGCTTTTGTAACAAGATCTCGAATTTGATATTTAGGATTCCGAGGAAGGAGCAATTCGGCTCCAACACGATGAACACGTATTTGGGTAGATCAATGGTAATGTAACTTTAGCCATTGATTCCAAAAAGCCAAACTGAATAATTGCTACGAAACAATATTATTTTTCTGATTTAATTTGGCACCACCAACAAGGTCAATGTTGCTGATTAGGGTGAACAAATAGTCCAAGGGGGATCGATCTGGATTGAACTATGAGAACTGAGAGCCATTTTGAGAATAATATGCCATCAAGATCATACCATTTGATCTCTCATCATCGTTTCTGGGTCAGAACGACCAACTTTTTTTCTGGTATGGTCTGTTTAAATATGAAAAGTCAAAATTGAAAAAAAAAATATAAAAGAACGAGACTACAAACTGGATGGGGACGACTACAGACGACAAAGATATTCGAGCTAAATGTGTAGTGAAACAACGAGAGATAATAAAATGAGAGATGGTAATCAAGATTTGACATGTAGATTTGTCGTCAAGGGATGTCGATCAAATGTAAATTGATGTGCATTGTTGAGAAAAATAATATTGGTTTTGTAGTCCAGTGGTCCTGCCACACCCATGTTTTTTTACTGAGAAAAATAATTTTAATACATATGATTTAATGCTTTTTAACATATTATCATGTCATTAAAAAATATCAAACGAATCCTGAGGTTATTATTTCTATTTCACTTTTAGGCTCGGTAGCTTCATAATCCGAAACTCATTCGGAATCAAAAAACGACGTTTCACGGTTTCAGATTCAAAAATGGTGAAATAATGTTTCATGTTTAGGTTCAAAAATGGTGAATAAAATAGATATTTGTTAAAAGAATTAAATGTTCTATAGATCGACTCTAGATTTATTTATTTTTTTGACGTGAAAATGATAGTAGATACTAGAATTAATTTTTTTATATAGATTATGCAATAGTGTTTATAAAGTTTGGCATCATATTCAATTTGTTCTGTCCATATTAACATATATAATTTTTTTATAAAACTATACAAAAATTATATGAAAAATATAGTAAATGAACATGTCATATATAATAAAAAATTGTCAATGACATATAAAACATGTAAATATGATATCTCATTTTATAATTTCAATTTTTTTTAACTAAAACTGTTCACACAAAAAATATACACATATCAATATTGACATATTTTATATGTCAATTTATATGTTAATATGATACATAAAATATATTAATATTAAAAAAAATATATCAACACAAATCATTTTTCATACGGTAACATTTAGAATAGTTTGATTTTTCTCATCGCATATAATCCAACATCGTTGAGTTTAGGTGTTAATACTGTTACGAAGTTCTCATGCACCATAAAGGCGCTGTATGTAAATATCTTAATTTTTGGCTTTATTCACCGATTAATTCTACAAAAATGTGTTAATTGAAACAATTTTGATAATCTTATTTTTTTAAGTGGAGATAATTTTCTCTGTAAATCATTTTACAATAAGAAAATATATTTTTGTATGTTGTTACAATCAATTATCTGTAATGAACAACTAAAATACAAAAAATAATAATTAACTAAATTATTTAAAAATACAATAATATTAAATATTATTAAAAACTTGACATTATCAATTTTTAAACATCATAACAACTCGATTTGAAAATCGTTTGTGCAGATAAAAAACATGCCCAAGTCAAAAGGTAAGGCAATGGGGCAGGTAGCCCTGCTCTGGCTGTCGTTCGTTTGGGCCAACCTATAGGTGGCTCCCCACTTTGTTATCTAAATGTCACCGACATTATCACCCCCAAAAATGTCACCGACGTGATACTACGGGGCATCACAGTACAAAAAGAGTATTATATTAGTCCAAATAAGAAAAGATCAAAATAATATTTTTAAAAAAATTGGAAGACATATGTATATTTTTACTTCTTCAATATTTGAATATCAATCCTAACCATAAAATTGAATTTCAAGTATTTGTGAGGGTCATTTGGTGGGATTTTGTTTAGAATGGTTGGAGGTTATTTGTGGAATTATTTTTAGGCTGTTGAAATTTCCAAACCCTCATGTTTGAAACTTCTTTTGAAAACTATCGCTGCAAGATTACTCAGGCAACCATCTTAAAATCATGACAACGATAATTTAGGTATGTTTGGACAAAATATATTTAAGTGTCATCGTCAGTTTCATTTAATCGGGTAAAGTTGCAACACACTCATCCCTAATTACAATACTATCTATAATTTTCACAATTACAAAGACACGCATATAAATATATGTCGATTAATAATAAGTATGTATACCTATCGATTTAATGCAGCAATATGCTAAAATCAAACAGAACTCTTCTAAATAGTTTTCGAGATGGGGGGGACAAACATTGAGTGGACGAATAAATTTCCCTTTGAGTTCCAGGTTCTTCAAATTATTTCGTTTTTTGTCAAATGATCAATGCTGATTTTTTGTTGGAATGATCAATAATGATTGGTGAAAAGGAAATATGGAAGAAAATTGGAAAGATATCTGATGTTGTTTTCGGGTTTGGTTTGGTAAGAGAAAAAATATTTACACATCTATATATACACTCATCATAACACAATTAGTGAACTCCTTGAAGTCGAAATCAACACTAAATTGCTCTTCAGAAAATTAAATTATAGCCATCTCCAATAACCATTTTATTTATAAAACTTGAACTTAATTTTTTTAGTTAATGATCCTATTTAACTCCTTCGAGCATGTGCGTTGACATCCTCATGTTTGCTGTAAGGTGGTCCACACCACACAATAGTTTTATTTTTCAATTTTTCTATATTATTTAGAGTCCGATACCAATAAATTTTTTATTTAAGATAATTTCTCTTAAATATGTGGATCTTTTAACTTTAATTTGTAGGAGAATATAAATCACTTAAATGAATCACATTCTCTCTAATTACATAAATTGAGAATTTTGTTATCCAATCTTTTGTTCAGCCATAGAGGAAAATTAATTTATTTTATATGAAATATTGTGCAAGAAAGCATCTAAAAGAAAATTATGGAACCGTGCTATTCTCCGTTAATATTCTTAAAAGATTGATCATATAAGACACCACGTTGTACTATTATGTTGACTTTTTACCTCCTTTTGGTATCCGATGTAGGAAGTAATTAAGAATCCTCAGGAGGAGCCAGCAGCCAGTAATTATTGACTAACTTTGGGAGAACTTCTATAGAGTCATATTTCACACGGATAATTATCCTCACTCTTTTTGTGTCTGTGGAAAATAGCAATTTAGTCTCTTTATTTTTTTTATTACATATTTAGCCCTTCAAATTTTTGAAAAAGATATCATTTAACCTCTATCGCTTGAATCAGCTATTTTCTCTGGCGTACTTGGATGTAAGATTACTAAAATATTATTGTCTTTAAAATAATTACACGCACGACCCTTTCTTCTCTTCTTCCTCCTTCTTCTCCCTTTCTTCATCGCCTCTCTCTGTCACCACCCTTCTCTATCCCGTCTCTCACCCACGATATGCATCATTATTTCCCCAATCCCAATAAATGAAATTCATCACTACAGTTCCATATTCATGTTCTTTAAATAACATACACATTGAACTATCATTTTTGGTCAAGCTCCTGGGAGAAGGAGACTTTTTAGAACCAATTCAATCCAAAGACTTGTTCAAGTGAAGTGTTAGTAAAAAAAAGCTCTTATGGAACCCAAAAAATGGAACCCATAGTGGGTCTCTCATCTCCAATCGCTGCGATCGCAAGTCCTTATCCTCATATCGGAAGACCAAACTCTGAGATTGTCTCCTCGGGAATGGCCCTGCTTCACCTTTTCAATCCCACACCGCCCGGGGCCTAGCCCCAGTGGCAAGGGACTCTCAAATGTACGCAAAGATTCGATCTTTCTTACTTTTCTTGTGTTTATTTTTTTTGGTTTGGTTCATTTGGGTGATTATGATATTCTTGGTACATGCATAGTATGGTCTGTTAAAGAGTGAGAGCTGAAGCATGTGAAGGATATGGCTACTGTCAAGAAGAGATAAGATGCTCTAGTACTTTGCTTTTTTCTCGGTATGTAATTTTGGAGCTTATTAGAGGTACAAATGATTTTTAAAAGAGAATGGACAATTTAGTAAACTCACGTCCAAGTTTGCCAGATTCCGGCGATAGGGGTTAAATGATACCATTTTCACAAACTTGAAGGGCTAAATATAAAGTAAAAAAATAGAGGGGCTGAATCGCTAATTTCCTGAAATACAAAGGGGCTGAAAGTAGTTATCCCTATTTCATAAAATTTTCCTTGATTGTGTTCATAGTTCGCAATAACTGAAATTATTACATTTTTAAGAGAATTTAAATTACTTATGGATAAACTCCTGGTTATCTTAAATATATATAATACACCTAGCTAGTGACTTGTAATGAATATAATTGACAGTAAGAACAAAAAAAATCGGGTCCCCTCCATTTTGGTAAAGCATCACTATAGCATCTCATCTGAAGTTGCAACTTGAACTAATTTTTTTGCTTAAATCACAAGGAAATATTGGGTATCAACTAAATAAATTTTGACAAATTATCCAAAACGCGAAGAGAATTAAATGGTAGTGTCCAAATAAATATACCTGCATATAAATACAATGTTTGTGTTGGGCTGTGATATAGCTGTCTTACCGTGTGTGCTACTTATTCCTCTCTCAACTTCATCACTCGTTTTGCAACCTGTATTCTTTAACACACCACAAATATATATTTTTTAAAGATATTATCTGGTTCGGATCTTAGTCTATTCATTTACGCATTTAAATACCGTTAATTCCATATCCAGAAATAAACAAAATTTCCCCAACAGTGACCTTTTTTTATATTCCTTTTGGGAATTTTTTTCGAAATTGATTTATCTTTAAAACACGTTACGCTCTTCCAATATTATTATTAAGACAAAAAACCCTTTAGCTAGCTTCCATCCTCTCTCTCCATTTATCTTAAGACAAAAACTGACCATACTACCATTTTCTCCATTCCATTTTGCTTTCCTCCGGTCACAATGGCAGACAAAGTCTATCCAGCAGCAAAGCCAGGCCCCGCCCCGGCCGGCACAACCTCCGTCCCGGCCACGAACGGCGCGTTCCCGACTACGAAATCCCAGCTCTACGGGGCATCCCGGCCAGCCTACCGCCTCCCGGCTCCCGTCAGCAGGAAGTCCAAACACAGGAGAGGATGCTGCTGCCGGTGCTGCCTTTGGACCACCGTCGTCCTCCTCACCGTCATATTCCTCGCCGCCATCGCCGGAGTCGTGATCTACATCCTCTACAGCCCCCACCGGCCAACGTTCACCGTCTCCTCCCTCAAAATCTCAACCTTAAACCTCACCTCCTCCTCCAAAACCCTAACCACCAATATAAACATGAACATCACGACCAGAAACCCTAACAAAAAACTGGTCTACACCTATAACCCGATAACCATAACCCTACGCACATCATCGGACAACATCGTCCTCGGGACCGGGTTGGTCCCGGGCTTCGTCCACGGGAAGAAGAACACCACCCACTTGCAGGTGGCGGTGAGGGGCACCGGAGAAGAGCTGGATGACACGTCAGCGAAGAACTTGAAAGCCGAGCTCAAGAACAAGAATGGGGTGAAGATAAAGGTGGTCGCCGACACCAAGGTCAAAGTGAAGCTCGGAGGAGTGAAGTTGCCAAAGGTAGGTATAAGGGTGACTTGCGACGGGATCAAAGGGAGCGTTCCGACCGGGAAGACGGCGACTTCCGCTTCTCTGGGGAGCTCCAAGTGTAAGGTTGACCTCAGGGTCAAGATCTGGAAGTGGACTTTCTAAGAGACTAGAGATGGAGATGAAGATGAAGAAGAAGGTGTGGAATTTGTTTTTTTTTCACAATTATAGTTAATTTCTTCTTCTTTTGTTTTTTAATTTGTGTTTTTGGGTTCCATTAAAGTTTTTATTTCAGTTTGTATATTAGGGGGAAATTGAGTCATTAATTGTTTGGTGGATTTGGGTTAAGTTAGGGTATACATATAGGTTCAATTTAAGGATTTACTTTTTGTTTCTCTTATTGTCAGTTGTAGTAATGATGTGTTTAATTTTCACTTTACAATTATGTGGTGGGTTTTTATTTTTTGGTTTTGTGATGGATGGTTGGATGCTTAATTAATGCATGTCCTTGTCTCGGCTTCTTAATTAATTTTATTTTTTAAGTTTCCAATACGTGCCTAACCCAATTATTGAGCGGTTAGCCGATTTTAATGATAATATAGTCGCGGACAGCTGTGGCTAATTAGTTGACATGTTATGTCATTACAAGTCAAGGAAAGTATCTTATTCAAAAAAAGTTTACAATCATAATTATTGCTGTGTACACGTTAGCTTTTTTTTTCTAACGGGAGTAATTTCGAATATAATTCTGAAATAATTAGAAAATATTAATATTAATTTCGAAGTAAAAAATACTAATTTTGTGAGAAATTTATGAATAATTCGAATTACAGTAAAGATTAAAAATTAACTAAAAATTCAAAAAAAATATAAATTACAAAAGTACAAATTTTTTAAAAATCAAAAATTCAAAAATAATTAAAAAGTACATAATCATAAGTTTTTTTGTCAAATTACATAATTATATATAACTACATAAATTTAGCAAAATTACATAATTATAAAATTATATAGCTACGTAAAATAGATATTTAAAAAAACAAAAAATATTGATGAGCGAAAAAATAAGAAGAGATCAATCTCCCCGTGTCACGTAGGTATGGTCCATGCGCCACGCTCGGTGTCGAACGTTCTTATAACACGCGAAAACGTTATACGTGTCAGTTCTTGCGTATGTATTTGTCCCTAATTAATACGTGCATTATACTCACGAAAGAGAAAGTTTGACGCTTTCTTAAATGCGGATGGTCTAAGTACTAATATTGATTTATTTTAAACAATAAAGTAGTGCTCTTTTATTTTAATCCTGGGTACCCAATTTATTTTAGGGTGCACAAGAGGTGGCGGGTCCTTGTCAATGGTAGTAATTACATATTAATGTAATTATATATTTATTTCTCCAATCCAAATGATCTGAAGAAAAAAAAAAATCTCCTCCGATACTTTCAGATTTTCCTTTAGTGGTGGTCATGTTGGCTCCCCAAAGGTTCTTAAATTCTTTGTCTGGTTGCACCGGAAGGACCCACCACATAATTTATTCATTTACTTTAATTTATATTTTAAAATAGAGATCAGATAAAATAAAATCTCTACGCTCCTTATAAGTTCGTCTTGCTCAAACAAATTAGTAAGCACAACAAATTAAAAAAAATAAAGAATAAGCATAATTTTTTCGTTTGTATTATTTGGTATTTAAATATTAATTAAATGAATCGGTCGATTAATCATGTTCAACTGGATAAAAATTTGAAACGTGACAAAAAAATAATTTTTAATAATATAATTTTTTTTTAAATTCAAATTCAATTTTTACGTCAAATACAACAACTTGTTCACTGATGATAATACGCATCTAAAACACATATTTAACGGATATGCATTGTACTGGGGAATGTTCAAATCATGCGTCGGTGGGGGACTTCTGAAAGCTACGGGCTTTAATACAAATTTTTTTTTTGCCCTTTTGGTGAGAAGAGCATCAAGTCAATTATTGTGGCTGTGGCTGTGGCTGTGGCCTGTGAGTTGAGTAACGCCGAAATAGTGCAGGCCGACTTATTAGAGAGAAAATTTGTGATACGCACATAGTTAAATATAAATTGATTCAAATATCAATAACAGTCATATCAAAATTTGACTTAACCTAAATATTATCAAAAAAATCATTCATTAAATAAACTCATCAGAAAATTTCAAAAAAAATTAACGTCACAAATATGGGCTGCCATTTCATGGTAGCATGTGGAGAGCATGTGATAAATACTGTGTGTCTACGAGTCACCCACTTGGTTCACATGCAACTTCCGGAGTTTTGCCAATTTCGGCCGAATTTACTACTTCAATTGGGCAAAGAGTTGTTGAGATCGTCTGAGATCACTTTAAAATCAGGCATAATGTGTCATCGGGACATAATGTGTTTTCATGTCACGATGGTTTTTTTTTTCTTGCATGGTGTATTCTGAATAGTCCACGTAGTGTTTTTATATTAGGTAGATTTTTGTTATTTAAAAAAATTTGGAATTTTTATTTGATTTTTTTATTAAATTCTTTATACTATTTTCTTTTATGTTATTAATAATGTTATAAATTATCTGTACCAATAATTTAATTGATGTGGTTTAAAAATTTTATAAAATTTATGTGGTCAAATAATTATTTTTGTATTTCTTAGAATTTGTTTAATTCAATTAATCATGTAATATATTTTTATCTTAATATAAATTTTATATTTTGAAAATAATTATTTTTTAGTTCGTAATTAAATTTGATTTTTTAATTTGTCTAAAAATATATATTATTATTTAATATAATTAAACATATTAAAAAAATTATAACTGGTGTAAAAATACTATAGCGAAAATATACTTCTGAACTGGTGCATATAGCCTCAAAAAATAACTGATTCCGGGAGCGGAAAATAAATTTCAGTGCAATGATTTCTTACGGAAAGATTATAATGAAACCAGACAGAAAGACAACCGTTACTTGTGTTTTGGAAAATAAGGAACAACAACATTTATTTGACCATACAAGAAAGATCGAAGCATAATTTACCTTGTAAATTATTTATTCAAATTTTTTTGGAGGGACATAAGCATTTCACTAAAATTTTGAAGGGGCAGGCAGATGGGCAATGGATTGACATGATCAAGTTTCTTCACGACTCAAATTTTTTTTGTCAGAACGTAATCCTAATATGCAAAAAAAAAAGTGTATACTATTATGTATTATTTTTTGGCTGGTACTGTACTACCGGTTTCACTAATATTTTCGCTTTATACCATCTAATTTTTAATCACACAACTAATTTATATTTGAGTTGACCAATAATTATTGCACTAAATTTCTAATCTTTTTCTGGGCCCATGATTAAAAAAATACATTCTAAATACTGTCGAATCCCATGGTCCGAACTCCGAAGTTGCGACTGGTAAAATAATAGGAAAATCCTGCGAAAAAAAATACTTTTCACGTTAATACAACTAATAACCTCCTAGGGGTACTAAATTTATATTCCATTATATCTGAAAAAAATTATATTAAATTAGAAGTGCATTCAAATGCTCAACAAACAGGCCCTACAATTGGGCCAGACCGACCCAATAACTTGGGCCCATCAAAACTTCAGAGGCCCAATGTTCTTAAAACTGCAACCAAAACCCTTTTGAGCTCAGGGGGTTTAAGCCAGATAGAACAACCAATATAACTCTCTGGGTTGTAGGGAGGGAAGGAAGAGGGACCAATCTCATAAGGACGACTAATAATAAATAATCGACCATAATCCGTAGAATCGTTTCTGGGTTTGGATCGATTATGTACAGAGTCGCCAGAAAGTTAGCTTCTTCTATTGGGTACTCTCTCTTTTCCCACATTGTTCCCTACTTTTTTTGGGCGTTTTTAAGGTTTGTAATTGGATTATTCTAGTTGGAAATTCTCATTGTTCCCGTTGGTTGTTCTTGGCAGGTCCTCCTCGGCTTCGAAGAAGCTGGTAATTCGTTTTCATCCTGTTTATATTTGGGTTAGGCAGTTTAGCTTAGAGCTGTAAACCATTTTCGGGCGTGGTTGTTTAGTTGCTTTGCCTTGATTCTTGCGGTTCTGGCTCGGAACTAATTGTTGATGTCTTATCGTTTTTGGGTTCTTATTATTATTATTATTTATTGCTAGGTGTGTGGTAGGGTTCTTTGCAGCAGGAGTTATGTTGCAAAGGACATCAGTTTTGGGGTTGGGGCTCGTGCTGCCATGCTTCAAGGTGTTAATGAGGTGGCAGAAGCTGTCAAAGTCACCATGGGACCAAAGGTACTTTCGACAGGCTTTCTTTTCGTAGTTGCAGTCTTCCCCTTGTTGCTTCTTTGGTGGACGTTTCGTGCAGAGTTGATCAATTCATGTGTTTGAATTTCTTGTATCGTCAAACCCTGTATGATCATGGAGTCCTGACAATTTCTTTTTCCACTGTTGAAAATCTTAGGGTCGTAATGTCGTAATTGAATCGACTCACGGAGCTCCCAAGGTGACAAAAGATGGCGTCACCGTTGCAAAAAGCATAACATTCAAGGATAAGACCAAGAATATTGGTGCCGAGCTTGTTAAGCAGGTTGCGAAGGCCACTAACACTGCTGCAGGAGATGGTAATTCTTTCTTGCTTTCTTAATTTTATCTTCAGAGAGGAGTGTTATTAGGACAGTCTTATTACTAAGTAGTAGGGATGGTATAGAGATTCAGGCAATTTGATGTCATGAAGGTGGCATAATACTAGTTCAAGTTGTGGGCTTTGATTTCTAGTTATCTCTTTGTTTGTTTGGCTTGGCAGTATGAGTTCCAGAATGTACCAAATTTGACAAACTTTAGTCTCTTACAATGACTGTATACTAGCATTTCCAAAACAATACAAATGGTTGAATAATTCATTTGAAAAGCTCTAAAGCAAAAGTTCTTCAAGTGTTCCAGTTAAAAGATTCAAATTTGTCTTGTCACAGGAACTACTTGCGCTACTGTCTTGACTCAGGCAATACTCGCAGAAGGCTGCAAGTCCATAGCAGCTGGTATAAATGTGATGGATGTGCGGAGTGGAATTAATAAGGCAGTTGATGCCGTTATATCTAGCTTGAAGAAGTCAGCAGTGATGATCAGCACCCCAGAAGAAATAACGCAGGTAAAAGAGTCGAGTAAATTTTACAGATATGCTATATAGGCTTGACATACCTTATGAAATAGACCAGCCTCGGAATCAAACGACCGTGGCCATCTCTGACCTGCTACTCAACAAGATGTACTAAAAGTCAATGATGACTCTTCATAGTCCTTGTTTAATTGACTGCCTTGTTCTGAAATGTGTGTGAATAGGTTGCTACTGTATCAGCAAATGGTGAACGCGAAATAGGAGAATTAATAGCCAGAGCTATGGAGAAAGTCGGGAAAGAAGGTGTAATAACAGTTGCTGTAAGTGCCATTGCATTTTGCACTACTTACTTGGTATTGATATTGAAGCTGTGGCTCATAGTGTTCAAACCGTTTTCGCATATGCAGAATGGCAATACATTGGATGATGAATTAGAAGTGGTGGAGGGAATGAAGCTAGCTAGAGGTTACATTTCTCCATATTTCATCACCGATCTGAAAACTCAGAAATGTGTAAGCTCCAATCTATCATGGAGGGCAACTCCCTTACGTTGTTGAAAATGCATCATCCTCAAATAACTCTAGTCACTTGTTTCATAAATTCATGCAGGAGCTTGAAAATCCTTTGATCATGATTCACGAGAAGAAGATTTCGGATATTAGCTCTCTTGTAGGACTATTGGAGCTGGCAATTAAGGTAGTCCTGATTAAGCCCCTTTTCTCTGGTGAAATTTTCTTTCTTGTTTAACGTTTAGAACTTTTGGGATCTCATTTCTTTAACTAATCAAATTGTTAACAGAATAACAGGCCACTTCTTATTGTGGCAGAAGATGTGGAGAGTGAAGCTTTATCTACACTTATTCTCAACAAACATCATGGCATACTCAAGGTAATTAGTTGACTTGATTAAGGGTACTTAATGTCGTTGGGAAACAAATTTAGATGTTGTTGGACATGTGAAGAATGTATGTATGCGGAAATAGGTTCCTTATTAAGTTTGTCATCTGATGTTTATGTTGATTGTTACTTATTTCCAGCAAAGAAACTTTTCAATAAGCCATATAACTTTGTGTTCTAGGTCTGTGCCATCAAAGCTCCTGGCTTTGGAGAAAATAGACGAGCAAATTTAGAAGATCTTTCTATTCTGACCGGAGGACAGGTATAATATTTTTCACTATTGTTGGTTTTCTTCCACTTTTTTGTAATGCCAGTAAGAATAAATGTTTTCTTGCAGGTGATTAGCGAAGATCGTGGCTCAAGTCTTGAAAAAGTTCAAATTGATATGCTTGGCTCGGCGAGGAAGGTAAACTTGTCTTGCATATATAACTATGCTATGACAATTTATTGCCAATTGATATAAAATTCAGCTAATCTATGCTATGACAGGTTACCATTTCTCTGGATGATACATTAATTCTTCATGGCGGGGGAGATAAGAAGCTGATTGAGGAAAGATGTGAACAGGTATTGCTTTATTTATTGCTAAGTATCATCTCATCTATGCTTATTGTAGAAAGTTAGTCGTCTATCGGTATGTAGCAGAAAAGCACTTCAAACCATAGCTTTTAGAATAATTCTTTGATGTTGGTAAGAGTATTTGCTGGCTACTCAAAGCTATAAGTGCATGAACTTTTTACAGCTTCGGTCAGCAATGGAGAAAAGTGATGCTAAGTTTGACCAAGAGAAAGCTCAAGAACGTCTCTCAAAGCTATCTGGTGGTGTTGCTGTTTTTAAGGTTACCCTATTCCCAAATGTGAATTTCTGCATTTAATCGACTCCGGCAAGCAAGTGACAGTATTAGTTGCAGGTTGGTGGTGCTAGTGAAACAGAAGTTGGAGAAAGGAAGGATAGGGTAACCGATGCCTTGAATGCTACCAGGGCCGCTGTGGAAGAAGGTATTGTGCCAGGTGGTGGCGTTGCACTACTCTATGCTGCAAAATCTCTCGAAAATCTTGAAGCTCAAAACGAAGACCAAAAACGAGGAATTGACATCATCCGGAATGCCCTGAAGGTGTGCAGTCAATCTATTTATTGTTGTTCTGAAAGCAATTTATCTCAATGCCAATGACCCGGACTTCCATCTCATGTAGGCTCCAGCTTACACGATAGTCTCCAATGCGGGATTTAATGCTGCTGTAGTCATCGGGAAGTTGTTGGAGCAAGATGATCAAAATCTGGGTTATGATGCTGCCAAAGGTTTGCCGTGTGCTTTAGAAATCGAATTGCTGTCTTAGTAATACTTTTGCTCGGCTGCACTTGGCTCTTTGCGACCGTGCGGGGGGCTTGCTCACTTGTGCATTATGGTGCATCTTGTGTTTTGGCAGGGACGTACGTTGACATGGTGAAGGCCGGAATCATAGATTCCCTCAAAGTAGTCAGGACCGCGTTGCAAGACGCTGCCAGGTAAACCCCGGTTCGCCATCGTACCGTCGACGTTCAAATCCTTTCTGCATTTTGCATGATACCACCTTATCTTTATCCATTTGCAGTATCTCATTGCTTCTGACAACAACTGAGGCTGCCGTGGTCGAAAGTCCGAGCGCGAAAAAGCCGCCAAGTCGCATGCCTGATATGGACGCTATGGGCTATTAGATTGCCCATCTCCTGGGACTAGTTTTGTTCTCTCGTAGGTCTATCATTACTTCAATTGAGATCAGCAAAGTTACTTGGAACAAATCTTTGACCCTATTTTAGGTTGATAAAATGGGATAGCTCCGCGAATTATATATATTTTTTTTCGCAAGGAAAGAGCACAACAACAAAATGCTTTGTGTTAAAAAATGTAAAATTGATTTGTGTTGAAAAAATATCATGTAGTACTGAACTCGAAATTCGAACAACGAAAAATACAAAAATTATCTCTCTTGAAAAAATAAAAAATATATAAAAATCAATATTACTTAACTATCAGTGCCCAAATAAAAAAATGCAAAATTGGTGTCTCCGGAAAAAAATATAATTTTATTCAATAATAAGAAACTCTAAATAGTAAATACGAACGAACAACTATGATACACAAAAAGGGCCTCATGCTTTTTCATCCTCAACGACTACTACCGTCCCGCCATCTCCCTTTAAATCTCATCCGTCGGATCTCACTCCCCTCCGAGATCGGCCCTTCTCCCCTCGCCGACCCCGACCTCCTCGACCATCTCCTCCAGCAATCCACTTCCCTCCACCACGTCAAACAGGTCCACGCCCATGCCATCCTCACCGGGAGCTCCGGCTCCGCCTTCTTGGCGGCGCGTGTCATCTCCCTGTACTCCCGTTTCGGCCAGATCACGCTTTCCTGGAAGGTGTTCGAGGCGTCCCTACCGGATTGCGCGTCGAATATGCTGTTCTGGAACTCGATTGTTAGGGCCAATGTGGGACATGAGCGTTATGGGGATGCACT
The DNA here is from genome assembly GCA_012979155.1 of Hypericum perforatum. Lineage (NCBI taxonomy): Eukaryota > Viridiplantae > Streptophyta > Magnoliopsida > Malpighiales > Hypericaceae > Hypericum > Hypericum perforatum. The sequence continues at coordinate 28,736 of SOPF01029062.1, read as the reverse complement.
CCACCTGTTTGTTAAAATGCGTCAGTTGGGGGTGTTCGGGGATGCGTTCACTTTCCCGTTGGTTGTGAGGGCGAGCGGGTACGTGGGCGATCTTAAATTTTGTAGGGTTGTTCATGGGCTGGCTCTGGGGATGGATTTCGGGGGTCATGTGTTTGTCGGGAACGAGTTGGTGGGGATGTATGTGAAGCTGGGGCGGATGGAGGATGCTTGGAAGGTGCTGGAGAGAATGCGGGTGAGGAACCATGTTTCTTGGAATACCTTGGTGTCGGGTTATGCATCGAATTATGATTGCGATGGAGCTCTCGAGTCGTTTCAGAGGATGGAGGAAGATGGGTTGGAGCCGAATATTGTGACGTGGGTTTCGCTGTTGTCTAGTCATGCACGTGCTGGAAGGAATGAGGAAACCATAAGATTGTTTGGTTTGATGAAGAGGAAGGGAACTGAGGTTAATGCCGAGGCGCTTGCAGTTGTGTTATCGGCTTGTTCCGATGTTGGTGCTTTTGATACAGGTATGGTGCTGCATGGATGTGTAATCAAGGGTGGATTTGAAAGGTACTTGTTTGTGACAAATGCGCTAATTGGTTTGCATGGTAAGCGTGGTGATGTAAATAATGCTCTTAAGTTGTTCCGGGATATGAAAAACAAGAATCTTGTGAGTTGGAATGCTTTAATAACATCGTATGTGGATGCTGGCTTGTGTGACGAGGCTCTGGAGGTATTTTCGCAGCTACGGATGTTGAAACTGAGGCCTGATGTTGTGACTTGGAGTGCTTTAATCAGCGGTTTTGCTTCCGAATGGCGAGGCGAGGTGTCATTGGAGCTTTTTCGACAAATGCAGCTGACTGAAGAATCGGCAAGTGCCATCACCATTTCAACTGTTTTATCTGTATGTGCGGAGTTTGCCGCGCTCAATCTCGGCAGGGAAATCCATGGCCATGTTATCAGAACATCGATATGCAGCAACATTCTTGTGGGGAATGGGCTGGTTAATATGTACTACAAGTGTGGATCTCTTAGAGCTGGTCGTTTGGTATTTGATAACATTAAGAGCAAGGACTTGATCTCCTGGAACTCTATTGTTACTGGATATGGGGCACATGGACTTGGGATGGAAGCTCTTGCAGCTTTTGATCAGATGATTAAGTGCGATTGGAAGCCAGACGGGGTCACTTTTGTAGCCATTTTGTCCGCTTGCAGTCACGCCGGTTTTGTTTCCGAGGGCCGTAGGTTGTTCAACCTGATGCGGAAGGAGTATCAAGTCGAACCCCAGATGGAACACTATGCTTGCATGGTTGACCTGTTAGGCCGAGCAGGGCTACTACGGGAAGCAACCGAGATTGTGAAAACCATGCCAATGGAACCCAATGCATGCGTCTGGGGGGCTCTCTTGAAGTCTTGCAGAATGCACAAAAATGCACCAGCTGCAGCTGAAACTGCGTCCTTCATATCGAGTCGCAACGTGAAGCCGACTAGCAGCGGGGGTTATATGCTGTTTTCCAACATATACGCCGCGGATGGAAGATGGGAGGATTCTGCTACAATGAGAGCCTCTGCAAGGAACAACGGGTTGAGGAAAAACCCGGGGCAGAGTCGTATTGAAGTGAGGAATAAAGTTTATACATTCACCGCAGGAAATGATGCCCAGAATGGTATGGAATGTGTGTATTATGGAGTTCTAGAGGGATTGATCACACAATTGGAGAATCCAAGTCACCTCCCTAACGAAAGCATTCTTCTGCAAGTATAACCGAGTCCGACATGTGATACCAAAACACAATTTGGATGTCAAAGAAGAATCAATATCACAATGGCGATATTCACACAAGTATTACTTGGTATGGAGCACACAGAATTGATATGAATGCTCTTGAAGCTTTTGATCAGATGATTGAAGTGCCGTCGGAAGCCCGATGGGGTCACTTTTGTAGCCATTCTGTCTGCTTGGAGTCACGTATTTTTGAGGGCCGTAGGTTGTTCGAACTGGTGCGTAAGGAGTATCAACTTGGATCTCAGATGGAACCCAATGTGTGTGTCTGGACTCTGGAGCGCTCTCTTGAATTCTTGCAGAGTGAACCAGTTGCAGTTGAAAATGCATCATTCAAATCAGGTCTCAACGTGAAGCCGACTAGCGATTGGGGTTATATGCTGTTTTCCAACATATACGCCGCGGGTGGAAGATGGGAGAGCCTCTGCAAGGAACAACGGGTTGAGGAAAAACCCAGAATAGTATGGAATGTGTCCATTATGGAGTGCTAGAGGGATTGATCACACAGTTGGAGAATCCAAGTCACTTTCCAAATGAAAGCATTCTTCTGCAAAATTCTGATGAACCAAATCGAACTTATGGTTCCACGATCACATGTTTTTGCTCCATTAATGTTTTTTATCGCTCAATTATTGATGTAGGAGTAGATTATAAACTTCCAAACTATATTAACACTGAGAGAGAAAATTATACATTGTTCCCTCGTTGGCCAGTGCCTCATCCTGTAGAAAACCTCTGATCATTGTATTAGATGAGAAACTGAAATCTGTAACTTCATCAGACCTATATCTACTATACAACTGATCTTCAATACGTAAACTTAGCATAGTTCAGAGAACTAGAGGTACGAACGAATGCGTACGACGTAATTCGTATGCCAAATTGGCCAAGTTAAACGCTCCAAACCCTGGCATCTCTCTGCAACTGAACCTGAAATTGGCAAAGGATGGCTTCATGATCCAAAGCCTCTCAAAATGTGGACAGAGAAAGCACATGCAGTCAGCAAATCATGTACTTGGTAAAACCGTCTTAGGGAAGCATCTTATGGAGTAGGCATTATGACACAGTCGAACACATAACAAGCAAAGCAACATTGTTTTTCCACTTTGCTGCTGTTCTATGTAAATGTCAGAATCAAGACAGCAAAAATAATCTTCGCTTGCCAAGGCCAACTTGGAACACCATTAAACATATGATGCATGAGAGGTGGAAGGTAATATCTTGTCTATAAACAACCATCTTGCACGAACAAAGCCTGGTTGGTTAACGTCCAACATTGACAAACGAAATGGATGGTAGCAATATTTAAACATTAGCAAGCACAAAGAGGGAGAGTATGTTTGTTTGTCCATGAAAAAGTCCAAAGAGGGTATCTTTGTGCTTGTTTGTCCATTAACAAGCACAAAGAAGAAACTCCCTCAATAACAGATGATGTGTTTCAAATTCAGCACCATCCAGATCAATCATAGAATTGTACATGAGTTAAAAACCAACCAGTTACAGTGAGAGTCAAAAGTTGCAACTCGATCATAGTTCCGACTTTAGAAGATCTTCAATAGAGGCCTGATACTTGCCAATCAGCTCCCTTCGGGTATTGAGTGCTTGCTCAGTCTCCTCCATCTTCCGCTTCTGACTCTCGACAGTCTGCATCATGACATCCCAATACACAGAACAAAACAAAGTCATGCCAGCACCAAGCAGCAAAACGAGACGGTTATTGACAAAAGAGAAACCGAGCAAGGGATTAAGCAACAAACCACAGATTTCGACGAAACGGAGGCGGAGATGGAGTTGAGTAGCTGTTGGCACTGATCGAAATGGGCATTCAACTCATTCACCTACCAAAATCCCCACCATCAATCCACTAACAAACTGATTTGCATTAACCCTAATCCAAAGCAAATTTCCGACATAACAACACGAACAAAGACATACCAAACCGTCAAAGTGCTGGTCCCGCGTCCCGTTATCTATGGCATCTGATAGATTCTGCACCAACTGCACCATACAAGAAGTTAAAAAGACGCACTATATGACCAATCGAGCAAATAAATAGAAGGTAATTAGAGAGATAAGAGATTAAACATGTAAGAGATGAAAGTGTGAGGCGAGTGATTGATGGCTCTGCAGCTGAGGTTGAGGGGTCAGCCGCTGTTGGGTCTGCGGTTGGTTAAATTGCTGTTGGAACTGGGGTGGCGTTTGCTGGTGGAGATAGGCGGCAGAGGCCGAGGAGTAAAGCGGGTCCGGGTTCGATTGGGAGACCGGAGAGGCCACGTTTTGCATCATCCCCCAGCCTCCTCCTCCGCTGTATTGCTGGTGATCCATTGTTGAGGTTCCAAACTCTTCTTTAGATATAATAAATAATAAATTCCAGATAATAATAAATTGAACTTGAAGTTTTTTGACCCTCCGGCCTCCAGTTTAGAGATTGGGCCTGAAAATTGACTTTTATGGGCCGGAGGTAAGTGGGAAAGAAATTAAAAAGCCCATTGAAAGTACATGGAAAACGACATCGTAGCGTTAAGCTGGGTCGGGACCAGCAACCACGTCATCAAACGACACCCTCCCTCCCTCCTCTTCCTGTCCGAAAACCACGCGCCCCCAGTAGTTAAAACAAAAATAGCCGAGAAAGCGAAAAAAAGGAGAGGAAAGAAAAAAAGAAAATAAGAAAAGGGTAAGACCAGAGAGAGAGAGAGAGAGAGAGAGAGAGAGAGAGAGAGAGAGAGAGATTCTGTTTATTTCCGTTTAGTAAGCTACGGTGGGGGCAGAGTCAATTGGGAAGAATTCGCATCTACAAGGTTTTCCCTCTTTTCTTTTATTTTCGCTCCCTTTTTCCGGTTGGCAAATTGGTAATTTAAAATAGAACATTTGGAAGGTTATTTGGTTGATTACGATAGTGTTTTTGGTTCGATTCCAATCACAAAGGAATCGTCTTGGAGCGAAGTTGCTTGGTAGATGGAAAGCTTGGTGGGGGTGGGTGGAGTTTGGTTTTCTTCTTTGTTTGCCCGTGTGGAGAGGGATATGAATGTGGGAAAGTTGTGTCCTTGTAGAGTTCGTGTTGGTCTAGTCGGATTGGTTCGGAGAGGCGATCATGGATAGCTAGTTTGAGACGGGATTGGGATTTGGATTTTGGAATGTGCTATGCAAGAGTGTGTGGATTGTTCCGAAAAAGGGTATCATGTATAGCTAGTCTATGAGGGGATTCGGGTGTGGATTGTGCTGTGTAAGAGTGAGCGGATTGATAAGTTGAAATGCGATGTGCCCCAAAACATGCGTGTGCATACACATTCAAGTTTCTTTACTGGATTTGGAAGTTGGATTGCTCTATCTTAGGGTGTGCAGATCATTGCGCGCTAATTTCCTGCATATTCATCGAAATTCCTGTCGTTCTATGATTTTGAAGGTGGTGTGTGATATGTTAGGGTGCTCGGATTGATATGTTGAAATGTGATGAAAAAATGGACTTGCATACACATTCAAAGTCTTGCTAAATGTGGAAGTTGGAATGCACTATATTAGGGTGCACACGCTAATTTCCCATGTGTTCATGATTCCTCATCCTTCTATGATTTCCAAATGTGACAAAAGCTCCTCCTTATTTAGTCCAACTACAGTTTGTACATGAGTTCTTGGTGATGTCTTTCTCCTCTAGAATAACTATATTTTGATGAGCTGTTTGGTTGCTAGTTGGTGTGGAGGGGTAGCAATCTGAATCTAAGTTATTCATGGGCTGTGCAGGTATAATTTAATGGCTGTAAAACCGACGGTTGCTTTACGGGCCATTTTCGTAGGAGGCGTAGCGGTATTTGCTAAAGTAGCTGGCGTTATGAAGGCTGCTGGGGGCGTGAAGTTGGGTGCTGCAGCAGCTGCAGTAACTGCAGCGGCGGGTGCGGCTATTGCTGCTCCGAAGCAAGATTCTAAGGATGCATCTTCCAGAAAATGAAATGCAAGGAAACACGAGTAGTAGTGATGCTAGTGTCTTGTATCATGGTTGCCTAATTCCCATGTGTAGGAAGTGGGAAGAGTGTCGATGTTCGACTCATTTTACGCTGCGATAGACTTCTTGTTTTGATTTTGAAGTAGTAATGGAGAATTTTCGAGCGCATTTGCAATGTGGATGTAACTTGCTTCCCCTGCAAATTGCCCGTTGGAGAGGCTAGCCATTTATAAGAAATCTGTTGTATCCATTTAAGTACAATAAGCCAGATGAATTTAGGCCTACTATACCCAGTCAATAAGGCTCCTCACATAATTATGAGAGGACCAAATCTTTTCTCATTACATTGGGATATGTCATTGTTGTCCTATCACGATCCTGATATCATAGCACATTGGTGAAGTAAATCTCGAGTTGAAGCCGATTAAGGACTTACACTGACTGAAACAAGCACTATATAGTCCATACACTGCCTGTAACCTAAGAATTGCACCTTGGATGAGAAGGTAAAGACATTGGCAATCGGCTAGGCATAACCAACTGTACAAATAGCTGCTGTCAAATAATGAACAGCAACGTCTTCTCGGTATTCGACAATGCAGAAGTCGGTCAATTGAGCAATTGATTGGCGCCATCTTCCCTATAGCACCCTGGATTGACTAGAACTGCAAGTGAAATCTGGCTTGCGCATGGAATACACAAGAAGATTCGAGCTTGGTGATTCTAATTCAAGTATGGCCTGCAAAAGAAAGACAAAACAGAGGAGGAATTGGTGGCGTACGGTCTTGAAACTGCGACACTTAACATTAACAGCGACTATAGTTGGGCGTGGACTCGTACCAGGACGTTCTCACCACGCCTAAGATATGGCGCAGGGACGTAAAGATTGCACTGGGGTCCAACTGACTGTAGAAAGAGTCGCAGTATAAGTCAGACATCTAGCTGCAGATGACTAGTTGGAGAAAAAGAAAGAAAGCAAGCAAGGGCATCTGTATTCACCGGCCAATATCTTCCAATGTTAACGCCATTAACAAAAGCAATCCCTCTTCCCCAGCTACTGAATGACAAGTATGTATCCTTGGGTTTGTTCACAGTGAAATTTCCAACGTATATTGCTGGTTCTTTGACAATCTCTGCAGAAAAGACCAACATCTAACGATCAGTTCTCAAACTAGGAAGTCCAAATATAGACTATATTTCGAGAGCAATTTGAGCTTTAATAATCCAGTACCGGTGCTGCCTTCTGTATTGGTCATGGTTGACAACCGAGCAAAAGTCGAATTTGCAACTTGAGTGATGGGATTGAGTTTAAACACATTGTTCAAGCTGTCAACGGGAACCCGAATCATTTTCCACCCATGCAAAGCTTGCCGATCCAAATAAACAGAAGACAGTATTCCCTGCAAAGAAATAAAAGTGGAGTCCAAAGAAGAAATAAAAGTGACCAAATACAAGACTCGAACAAAGTGAAAACTTAACATCCTTGTCTTAATAAAGGTGAAGCAAACTACCATAAAAGGGACAGATCATAAAAATGTACAGTTCTTAACAAAGGTGAAGCAGCATTACCTTTCTATCGAAGATGTAAGGTCCATAATTTACTCGGCCCATGTTCTCAACCTACAGGATTGGAGGGAAGCTATTAGAAACTCACTGTAAAGAAGTAAACCTTCTAGACAGAATGATTGACTACAACAACTGATTATGCGTTTTTTGTTGTTGTGCCCCATCAACAAAGAATGGAAAGTTATCAGAAACGGACACGAAGTTCCACCTCATAAGTAAATGTTACAAGAAATGAGGACGCCAGTTTGGTTGTAGGAACTTGGCAATAATCAGACTTAACAACTCATCAAACTAGATTTTTCAATTTGGTTTCCAGAAAGTTTAATGCAGTATGTATAATGAGATCAGTATCAGCCAGGTACCAGAAGAAATAAAGTCATGGCTGAGGTACATTTGGCACTGGGGAGGCCGAGGTTTTTGTTTGACCATCTTTGAATTTCACCAATATAGGTTGGTCTACCACCATTGCTTTCCGATGAGCAAAGGACAAAAACTTGGGCTTTGTCATGAACCTACAGAATTTAGAAAGACAAATGACCAACTTTGACTTGCATACAAAACTGATTGGTAATAGGAACTGGAATGTCGGCTTGGCTAATATGATCTGCAAACAGATTGCACATTCTGTTGTAAAAAAAGGGAAAACTAACATGAAACCGTAGATGGGAACACTTGATTGTATCTAAGAGCGAGGTCACCAATGAGCACAATACCTCAGATATGGACAAAATACTCCCCTCTTCTTTTGGCGTGTACTTGGTACTGTACAATATTAGTCCAAAGGTCTGCAAGAATGGAACATTTCAGCATGGTACATAACAACGTGATCTATGTGCTAAATGGATATAGATGCCACAAGGACCTGTCCCACTGCCTCCATAGGAACCGGTTCTTCAGATTCTACAACATTTTCATGGCTACTCATACTGAGTAAATCAAAGAGTAATGCCTTCTTCTGCAATTGGATCGGTCCATATTCAGCCCTCTCATTGTTGGATGGAACCGCTGGAAGTGGGTTTGCACTGTAGCGCTCTATAACTCTCCGAATTGCTGATTAAAGATAAAATAAAGTTTAGCTCGATATTCTATTTTCCAGAAGAAATGCAGGAAAGTATCATAAATTATCTTAAAGATACCCATGATGTATGAAAATCCATGAAGATAGTCGTCACTTAGACACTCCTTGCTGTAATGGATCCTTTAGCATCGGATGCCACGGTACAAAAAGATGGTAGATGCTGACATATGCAGGATTAACAAAAAAAAAACATAATCTAGTTGACCAGTATAACCACCACTACTTGGAGCAAAGAAGCAGATGAACTGCTAAGCCACTCTATTTAGTAAAAAATCATGACCAATACAAGAATAATGCTTGGGAGAAAAAATTTCAGAATATTGTAATGCATGACAACAAATACTTCAAACCTTTGTATTTAGCATTGTCCACATCTCCAGATTCTCGGATCGGTGCGTCCTGCAACCATTTCCAGACAATAAATTGAAAAACCTTCAAAAAGAATGCAAAAGAAGCAAGAAACAATAATACTCACGTAGTCATAAGAAGTGAGATCTGGTTTATAATCAGACTCACTAGCACCCGTATTAGCTCCACTGTAAAACCCAAAGTTTGTTCCACCATGCACCATCTGGAGATGACAAGGGAAAATCTGTGATATTCTAGACATGCAATGGCTGAATAGGAGCAAGATTCTGGAACTTGTAGGCATACATACAGCACGGCAGAGCCATTTCGAGACAAAATCTTTTCAAGTTCATTTGCAGTAAAATCAGCACCGGTGCTTGCAATCTTCTCACCCCAGTGTGTCAGCCACCCAGTGTAAAACTCCCTAATAGAGATGAATAACACTGAATTAGTTGCCTTCCAAATAAAGCACTAACATCATTTGCTCAGACCCTTACGCAGAAAGGGGAGGAGACTTTCCAGGGGCGTTGAATTGCTTTTGTAGCTTGAATATAGGCCAAGGATCATCACCAGTGGTGAAGTCGACAGCTGCAGATGGCTAAACATCAATAGCTTGCTGGACAGCCATGCCCAAATAGAAATCCTTTTATAGATGATCTTGGAACTCCATATGAGTTAATAGACATATGAGTCTAGCATAATCAAATGGCAAGAAAATGAAATGAACACAAATCAATGCTCTTGGGACATAATAGAGACCAGATATCTAGTGAATTCCATTATCAGAACATAAACCACAGATAACCAAGGAGGCATGGGTAAGAAAAACATGCCTGCCTTGAGTGAATGAACTTGAGATTCACAAGAAAAAAACTTATTTTTCCCCCGTCACAAAAATAACTTGAAAAGCAACAACATGAATTTTAGCTTCACCTGAAAAGACAGAATCTCCCTTAATGGTTCCCTTGGTAAGAGTTTCCCAAGAGCCTCCATCAGTGGTGTACCTTCAAAGTCAAATCATAAGAGACTGGCAAAGAGAGGAATGATATTCTAACACAAGAGTAAAATGTAAACTACTAGCCATATCCATACTATGATTTTTTGACACATGCAAGATGTTATCTAATATATTTTGTAGCAACTTCAGAATGGGGGGTATGGGGTAGGTTCTCACAAAGCAAAATGAACAGAATAAGCACTTCAAATTCAAAAGAACGCATATGCTCTCCTTCATTTTTGATTGATGCAGCATCACTCGGTATTCAGTACGGTAATGCGGTTCAGAAATTCCAAAGGAAAATGTGTACATGGACTGATCATCTTTCGACAATGTTACTAACAAGACACATCATTTGGATGAGAAAATACTATTATAAGCCGTTGCCACAGAGCCTCTTACAGGATCACTTTGTCTTCGAGATGTTCACGAGCCAACCTGACCAGGTGCTCAAGATAAGCTTGATCATCTCCAAAAGAACCAAATTCGTTTTCAATCTGTTGAGATAAGTTACCATCTGGTTATAACAATATTAAAAAGTAGAAAGATAAGAAGAGCGATGCGAACATAAAATCAAGTAATTCATAAGAGATTAGGACCAACAGGAACATCATCTCGATGGCCTTTCAAGATGAGAGAAGCATTGTAAACAGAATGTAACAAAGAAGATCAAAACTGATACTCCGTTGCAAAAAAAAAAAAATTTAGGACAGAGAGTTCTCTGTCAACCAGAATATTTCTTCCTTCGGCAGAACACAGACTATACAGTAGACGCACCAAGATAAGCGACCCTCACTTCCTTTTTGTTTCAATTCAAATATGTCTAACCATATGAACTTTTAGAACACCTGACCTAAGGATGAAGACTTTTCCACCAAGCATAACACCCAAGGAAACTTTTCTCCTAAATATTCCCTAGATCCGCAGCACAAGTTATCAAAGTAACTTGGAGTAAGGTATGAGCACCAGCAGATTTGAATACCTGAACCATTATAATCGGCCCACCGTTGTGATAAAGAAGAGGAGCCACCTTAGGCAGCAGCACTCCCCACCATCGGTCCACCTACAACCAATCCAAAGGCATGACGAGACATTCGAACAAACACAAGACAACTATCATCATCCACGCGGATCATTACATACCAATTGAAGGTAAGCAGGATCAGATGATCTCAACCGAAGAGGTGGCTCCACGGCCAGCAACCAAGCAGGGAAACCCCCCAAGTCCCACTCTGCACAAATATACGGCCCGGGACGAAGCATAACGAGAAGATCAAGCTTATGGCAGAGCTCAACAAAAGCCACTACATCAGCGATTCCTTCGAAAATCAGCTTCCCGGGACTCGGTTCGTGAAGATTCCATGGAACATAAGTCTGGATCGTGTTTAATCCCAACGCCTTCGCCCTCAACAACCTATCCTCCCAGTACTACACACAAAAATTCACATCCAAAATCATACTCCTCAACTCTCAACTGCCTACTCTAATCAAATTAAAATATATATGTTATCTTTCTACAAATACATTTATAAAAAAAAAAGAGAGAATCTCTTCCAAAATCACCTCAGGAACGACGCGGAAATAGTGCAGGTCGCCTCCGATGATCCGGAACGGCTCGCCGTCCTTCCAGAAATTGTCGTCCTCGATCTCGAAACTCCGATTCTCGGTTTCGGCCGAGAGCGAGGCGGCCTCTTTGCGGTGGCGGTAAGGAGGGAGGGAAGGGATAGGGGCGAAGACGGGGACGAAGGCGGCGAAGGCGATGAGAGAGATTAGAGATATGAACAGCTTCGTTTTGGTGGATCGCTTCTTCCTCGCCATCTTGGAGTCCGCCGGAGCAATCGTCTTGGTCTTCATCGGTTCATCTCCGGCTGTCGTTTTCAGCAAGTTCGTCACTTGGACGAGAACGGAAGGGAGAGACAAAGGAAAGGTAGTTGACTCATTTTAGAAAAGAAAAAAAAAACTGATTTTGTTAATTTATTGTCATTTTGTAAGGTATTGTTAATCCATGGTCTTATTATTAATTACAATTTCAAAGTATGTAACAATTTTACACTTTAAATACTTATTCGATTTTTTTCAATGTTTTAAAAAATTCGGTCTGATCGACAATCTGATCGATCGGATCACGAATCGTCTCTCATACCGTTCTTTTTTTAAATAAATGCCTACCTTGCAAACTATTTGAATTCCAGTCGGACCATACGATTCGTCCAGAAAATCTGGTTTGATCGGATGGTTTGACCAGAAAATATCTATTTTTAAATGGTTTTATTTTGATTCGAAATTACCCATTTACATAGATACTTTATTTGGTATATTTTATAAAAAATGGTATGTTTATATGTTATTTTTTAATCTATTGTATTATTATTAGTTTACAACATAAATTATTGACTTATATACCTATATATATTTCAGAATACAAAAAATTAGAAGAAAAAAAATATGGTCTGACTAATAGTTGGGTTGATCGAACTGGTTGACTTAGAGGTCGGACCTAATTCTAGGTTGGGTCGATCTCCGGATTGTTTTAAGAACCCTGATTTTTTTTCAATATCACACGAAGTTTATAGTCTTTTTAAAATCTGGATTTATGGATCAAGTTCTTTTTTCTTTACGTTATTGATAAACCAACGTATTTGTTTCCGTGGAAATGTTGCTTCGATCGTCTTCCCCGTTAGCTAGAAATGATTTAGGAAAGGCGAGTCAGCGGTTCAGGTCATAATCAAAACCGGATGATATGGAGCCTTGGAAGCCCAATAGCACCTTGATTGTGGGCCTTAGAAGAGTACCGTGATGGCTACCGGTTATATTGGAGCCCAATCCGCAACAGATGGGATCCAGAATCTTCGGGGAAAGGTATATTTTATTGCTCAGGAATAAATGAGTAATCTCATCTATTTTTTTGTCAAAGTTTTTACAATTTTAACGATTTGGGCAGAATAATAGATTTACATTAAATTAAGAGGTTACATTGTCGTTTTGAAACTAGATGGGTTGAAACTTGATTTAAAGAAATCAAATGGAATTTACGGTAATTATCCCTTAAAAAAAACCCAACAATACAATTGCCTGGGCAACTAACTGTGCCTCCCTCTTTGTCCCGGCCGATATAGAGTTCCATCGATGCAATGGGAGGAAATTTTGTAACAAGTTCAGAATCCGATAAAGAGAGATGACATTGCTTTCACATTCCCATGTCTAAGTCAATGTCAATGTCGATATTTTTTTATGGTATTGCAATTTTGTTATTTAAAATCCACCACCATAAAAATCTATTTAAAAGTGACTATTTACGGCTTCGAAATTTAAGCGATGTTTTGGTATTGATAATTAAGTAATTGTTTTCTTTTTTCTCTTTGAGAACGGGGGGATGTAAATGTTCGGTGCATCAAAAGCGATATCCTGCAAATAACTCCTTAACAGGTGCACTTATAGTTTCACGCGGGACTTGACTAGTGGCTTGGCATACATTGTATATCTGTAGTGGCTGAGCTCTAGAATGGAACCATGGTTATCAATAATTTTTTGTCGAGATCGATTATTTTCTAGTTCTATGTTGTGTTGATCGCCCATTATTGCAGGATTTTCAACGACCATTCTTAATCGAGATTGGGTAATAGAGATACAATACTCGTGAAGAGATTATAATCGTGTTAATGATTCTCTATCTAAATATGCTCTTAGTATTAGTCATGATTATGTCTGATACTTCTCTTTTATTTTGTCTCAAGATGTATGTATGTCGATTACTTGAAAATAATTAGTTTACCTCGATATATTTGCTATAATTTACTAGCTCGCTGTTAATAAAAAATGGTAGGGTAGATGACCCTTACCAAAAAAAATTAACTATCCTATAGACACCAGTGAGCCTGATCTTTCTTTCTTACACAGCCTGCGGAGCTTGTCCTTCACAACATCGTCATCTCCATTACAAAATTCCCATCATCGTTTACAGAGCAATCGATCACATTAAAAAGTCATAAACAGTATGGCGCCAGCAATTTTTAATTTCTTACAACTTATGGCTTGGTCGATCTATCTTAATAAAATGTGAGTGGGTTGGCCTCAGAATTGGTTTAATTAATAAATTACGGTATTTTCAAAAAAAATATTTGGTTCAAATTATACAAAAAAAACATACTATTACAAAATTACTCCTAAATAAGGTCCACGAATAATTCTGCATACCAATCTTAAAAAACAAATAATTTTGCATACCCGATGTTGTTGTAGAATTATCAGTTAACAAAACCAAGCTCACGTACACATCATATGTCCCTATCTCATCGCGAGCTCTTTTATATATGCCGTGTAAATATTATTTTAAAACAATATGGGACAGGTTCTCGGTCTGGCTTAGAGACTTGGCTAATCGCCATGACTATGTACTCAAGGATTAAGTGGCCGAAAGAACTGAAATTAGCCTATTCGTTAGAGCTCCTGCAGATTGAAACTAGAATAAGACCCAAGCTCTAATAATTTTTTCTTCTTGTTTTTTGAAAGAGAACTTTAAATTGTTCTTTTGGTTGATAAATTATTGGGTTTTTGTTAAAGTACTTCTGGACTATGAATGCACTTTCATACAATATAAACACTACGATCAACGAATCATAGTTACTTTTTTTTATCAAAATATCATGAGTTTTAATACATAAAATATGATAATGTTAAATAAATTATTATGTAATTGAAATCTAAATTATTTGATTATCGGATTGACATGCGATAAAAACTTTAAAAAAATGCACGTTCGAGTTACCACATGTAATAATCGAGATTTAAACCATCATGTATAAATAAACCTTCCAAAAAGAAAATAATCGAATACGAGATCCATACGTGGTACATGTCAGTGTATACAGACAATATAGACATTGGTTTTTGTTTCGGTCTCTGAAAGTAGGGAAATGCTCTCTATACATTAATAATCTTCACTCCCAGTGGAGCTTTACTTATACGATCGTTATTCGTTAATTTATCCAATGTCCTAATTATCACTAGCAAAATCCCATCCCAATGAAAACTAGGTCAAGTGGTATACTAACTGAATCACGAGATCTTAAATTCAAGCAAAATTTAGTTAATTATTTGAAAAATTAACTCAGAATATTATAAGTCTACCGAAAAAATTGCAAAATCAAAGAGACACCAAAACCAATGTAATAATCAATACTAGCCAGAAGGCGCATGTCGAACTACCATTAACATCATAAGATGAAACTAACTAATCCTCCCTTGGGGAAGATTAGCACACAAAAAAAGATAACAAAAGTTTTGAACGTGGAAGAAAGAAAGTAACAATTGGGAGCTATTTAGACTACTAGTAAGGGAAAAAAGAGAGTAATTAAGAAATCTAATTAACTTTAATATAAAGCATCACCATGGTTTTTGAGAGTGATTAGTTTGCTCACTAGAGGGATTAGTGCTAACCCAACTCCCAAGACCAGCAGCCATATTAATTATATCACTTTCAGACAAAGGCCTAAGACCCAAGAAATCTCTGGTTAAACCTTCACTACCGCCACTCCCGTTTCCACTATTGCCACCCATCCCCTGGGCGAGGCTTCCGTCCTTCTTCAAGACACCGGAGACGAATGCGTCGTCGAAGGAGGACTCGTCGAACCCGGCCGCCACGTGATGAGGAGACGAGAAGGAGTTCATCATGTCCTGGAGGAGAGACACCGATGAAGAGC
This sequence comes from Hypericum perforatum, assembly GCA_012979155.1. Classification (NCBI taxonomy): domain Eukaryota; kingdom Viridiplantae; phylum Streptophyta; class Magnoliopsida; order Malpighiales; family Hypericaceae; genus Hypericum; species Hypericum perforatum. Next base: position 13,346 of record SOPF01029062.1, on the reverse strand, counting down.
TGGTGGCCGATACTGAGAGCCCACGAGGCTGTGGACTTGGCAACCCGGCCGGAGCGGGGATAGCGGTTTTTGGGCTGATGGTTGCACCGATCTGGGCTGCCTTTTGGAGCAATGCAGTGGCCGACATGTGAGGGGAAGGAGCCAAAGAAGGGTAAGGAGGAAGCAAGCTTGTAGCATTAGGGTTAGGGTTTAAGTGGTCCTGGTGATGATGACCTAATCTTGTTGGTGAAGTTAGGTCAATGTTGGGTTGGTGTGGAGGTGGGCAAGCAAGCCAAGGTGGAAGCTCTGCCCTAGTGCTGGTTTGGAGGTGCTCCTTCTTAAGAGATGATAGTGAAAATGCATGGGCTTGGAGATGATGATCTTGGTGAGGATTATTGGTAAACTGGTGTGGAAGTTGGAGATTAATGGAGGAGGATGAGGGCCCACCAGAGGAGGAGATATGGAGTTGGTTTGGTGGTGGTAATACAAGTGATGGCCCTGTGATGGTTTTTGCACTCTCCTCTGCTAATGCGTCACAGAAAGCTCTGTGGGTGATGAAGCTGTCCCTCCTGTTAATACACAAAACAAGATAAATATCTAAGAGCCTGTTTTTTAAAATAATACCCAACAATATTAGAGTTATTTTTCTGAAGAAAACTTAGGTAGGTTAGCTTAAACATAGAAACTATGGATGATATTTTGGCTTTTGTTTTCCTACTTCGAATTTTTTTTTTTTACATTTTTGCAAAGATGATAATTGACAAGATATGAAAAATGGAATCAAATTGAGTTTAAATATCGTATTCTTGGAATAAAAAGAGCATTGGCAGAAGAGACCAAAAGGAAGCAACCAAAAACAACAAAGTAAGTGTGCATCCTCGTGACAATAATGCCACCACCATTTGACTTTCTCCCTCCTCTCTTTCCATTGCTTCCTTTCTGCATCATCTTTTTCAGTATCTTGGGAACCACAAGGACAATTTCCCTATTGCCCACCTAAGCTACGGCTTCTTATTAACGAAATGCCAGCTGTTCTATTCTCTCTCTCTAGACCACACTCCTTGTTCAATTTATCTCTAATTGTAAATTTCAGATGGGTTTCATGGACAATGTGGGAAGTTTCTAATAAGAAGATGCACATTTAATGCAAATTCTATTTGCTCTTTATGTCCATATCCAAACAGTGTGACAAATTAATGGCAGTTTTTAAAAAGCCATTTAGGTCATTCGAGTGCGTTGATTCCTAAGTGAAACATCACTGACATTTTAGAATTCCAAGAGGATATTCATCATTAAATGGAAAGAAAACCCTCTTTAGTAGGAAATCAATGGCCTTTTAGCTTAAAAAAGGATGTGATGACTCATCTCTTGATGTATAAATCTCATAGAAAGATGACCCAAATGGAAAAAATCTAACCGACACTCGTCTAGTCCATTAATTAAGTTCCACTCTAATCTCAAATAATTTTATAAACCTTGAGAAAATGTAAACATCTCATAGAAAGATGACCCAAATGGGAAAAGATTAACGTAAATTAATCAAATAGACTAATCAAGTTTGGACTCCAATCTCAAGCGATCATATATACCTTGAGAAAAGAGTTCCACAGTCACATCGGTACTCCTTAGTGCCACAGGTTTTGGAGTGAGCTTTCCAGTCAGACTGAACCGCGTAGCACTTGGAGCACTTGTCGCATTTCCACTTCTTCTCACCGTGCTTCCTGTAATAGTGCTTCTTGATCCCCGTGAGGTCCCCGAGCGCCCTCGACGGGTCGTGGTGGACGCACGTAGGCTCCGGACACACGTACACCTTCTTCTTCACCTCCTTGCTCGTCCTTTGCTTCAGCTTCCATGGCAGGTTGTGGCCTCTCCTGTGAAGCTGCAAGTTCTGGTCCCTTTGGAACCCTTTGTTGCAGATCTCGCACACGAACCTGTTTGTCGCTACGAGGGTCTTGGGAGACAAGGACACCACTTCCGCTTCTGGGTCTGAATCCAAAACAAGTATAGAACAAGTACAAGCCAAGTTAGCTCTTTACGAAATATAAGTTCCCGTGATTTGAAGGACTACCTCCATCAAAGCCTTGTGTTAGTCTATGAAAACAGTCGATCAAATCACGAGCCTTACACAAAAATAAAAGACATGTCTTGAGGTGAGCTCTAGGCCTAAACCTACCTGGGTTTCCTGGTAGGTTTCTCTTTTTCTTGGCACAAGGAGCTTGGTCTGAAGAGACACTTGCTTGGTCACACGAAGCTGAAGTGAGATTAGACATATTTTCCTCTTGTTGGAGTTGGTGAAAGAACGTCAAATCTTTCATCATCTTCCACTTAATCAAGCTTCTATAGAGATCCTAACGAGCTTGCATGGTGAGCGATGGTTTTTTTCTAGGGTTTAGAAGATCCATTACCTTCTGACGGGGTCTGGTTTGTTTTTGGCACTAGCCAAAGAGACAACTTTGAGTTTTTTTTTTTTTTTTTTTTTTGAGAAGAGGAGGAGGTAGAGGAAAGACAGAGGAAAAAGGAGAGCACTAATCCTAGTATTGCACCAAGAAAAATACAATCACAACCACACAAACTTATCTATGAAAGAAGTAAAGAAAAGGGTTGAGAGACAAGAAACAACTAGAGAGAGAGAGAGAGAGAGAGAGAGAGAGAGAGAGAGAGAGATGTGGATGAGAAGAAGGGTAATGAGAGGGAGAGGGTGGTGGTGGTGGTGGTGGTGTGTGATCCTGAAGAGAGTCCAACCAAATATTATTAATAAATAATTAGTTATTATTATATGTCAATCAAGTTTAGTGTTTGAATTATTAAAATACACGAGTGTCAAATAATTTGTGAATTTTTTCTTTCAATTTTGAAATATCTTATCTAATTTAAACTTTGATTAATAAGTCGAACAAGTTGAATATACAAGTTGAATATAATCTGATATAAGAAACAAAATGCTACAAGAAGCAAAAGGGTACCCCTTACAGCTGAACTTTGACGTTGAACTTTCTGTCTTTACTGTTGTTCTCATGCTCCCAGCGACCAGAAACAAAAATCTCCCTTTTCTTTATAGTCCATTTGCTCCTTTTATTTTAGTTATTTAACCAACGAAATTAAATCAATTAATTGTTTTCTTTTCTCCCCTTGAAAAGATTTAAACCCTCTTCTCTTTCCTCCCCCCCTTTTCCCTCAATCACTCCTACGCCTTTTACCTTGTCCTCCTTAAAGTTGAGTGCTTGCAATAAAAAATGCACAGCCAGCTCATATGGCAAAAAGGGTGGCATCGTTATCAATATTAACGGATTTAATTCAATTATAAGATATTTTGAATGTAGGTTTTACCAATTAAAAATTTGTCAATAATACAGTCTCTATTAAATAAGGTCTGGATATTGAATATCGGAAGTTTGCTAAAAAGACGCATCATTAACTTGTAGAATTTGGAAAAATTAAATCATATGGTTAATGATCGAATTTGAGCATGTATAATTAGGTAGTACTTGGTACTTGGTAGTCACCCCATAGATTTTATAACTTTTTACTGTGTAATGATGGAGTTGTTGATTAACTTCTACCAACCAAATCGGCTAAAAGCTTCCTTCAGAATTTTCAGCTTTTTTGATACAGCCAATTAATTAGTATAATATGTATGATGGCTATTTTTATTGAATAAATGATGGGCTGACGATATTGAGTATAAATAAAGCAGTGGTTGCGAGATTTTGTTCATTTAGTAACATATTTGATAACTTACTCAAAATAAATTAGTTAATTAATATATGAATGTTCGATTAATGTTTCAGCTATAGATATATCATGGTTATTAATTAATTCAGCTCTTATTATATTTTGAGCACAAAATAAAACATGAGGGTGATGTTTGAAGTTTGGTAGCTTTTAACAGATGGCGGTATGCTTTAGATTTATCATTTATGCAGATGTCTTATTCTGTACTTCACATATTATATAGATAATTTTATTGAGTCCATTGATGTAAATATTTTGACCTAATTACTCTGTTTAACATCTATATATAAGTGTCTCTAGATTAATCTTACATCAGACCTGATATTCTATTGTTAGGAGCTATTTCATAACTTCAGAAAATCCTTAAAATTTTACCACCTCATCAAATATAAAGATATTAAATAATATAAAAAGCTGATCTCTCAAACATTTTGGTTGTGGAAACTCGGGGTCTCGTTTTTGGATGGAGATTTTGAGAAATGCATCACATAAATGTCAGAATATTGTACCACACTACTTCACGGGATATCTATAATTGTGGGGTTGCAGCTTCAAAATCATTTTGTCTCGTGATCATATATTAATTTTTATTCTTATTTCAGTTAAAAAAAAGATATGTTTGATTCGGCCACCAAATGCTACTAAATCAAGTTCAAAAAAAGTATAAACTGGTCTCCTAAAAATGTTGTTGGTTGTAAATAGCACGAATACGAAAATATGTAACATATGTGTAGCGTGTGTATATATATGTGTGTAAGGTTAAAACTACATATTATCTAGATATCTATCAAATTAGCTATTCAAATTTTGAACAAAAATATAATTTTTAAATAGTAATAAAGTTTTCATAGCAAATATTAAAAGAATAGCATATTAATAGATGGTTACCAAGTTTATTAAATTAGTATATAACAAATAAATGATACCACATAATAGATAACTGATTATAAACGGTTGAGAGCAAATTACAACATACATTTTCTGGAATCCAAATGACATATATTTGACATAATGCAAGTAACAGAATAATGTATGCAGAGTGACAAGTAAAAACGTAGTATAAATACTCTGTGTATCTACTACCATTGCAAAAGTTAAAACTTGAATACCGTTGGACTCTATGAATGAATTTATTTTTTTTAATAATTTTTTAATACATAAAATTAAACACGATCATATCAACTATTTCCTTTTTTAAAGACGTATCAGTTTATTTGATATGTGCAATTTTAAACCAACTAGGCATCAGTCAAAATAATGCATCTACTTATGGTGGCCTACCAAATATATGAGGTATTAAAGCATTCATGCGCATTTAAAAATGGTGAGTGATCGGATCACTAACAGTGACAGCAACAAAAAAGATAGATGACCTTGATATATGTATATACAATCATATAATATAAATAAATATGAACTAGTGGCAGTCTCTTCCATTCCTAAGAGTAGGGGTAAGCAATTGGTCCGAATCTGACCGATTCGCACTGAATCATAAGAAATGAAAATTAAAAAGAAAAGAAAAAATATATTTGAACTAATCTGATCAAAATTTAAATTTGATCCAAGACCAAACTAAAAATATAGTTTTGACTCGATGATGAACGAATGACCCAAAATTTCCGTTGTCATAAAGCATAAAGACATTAATTAGGAGCTTTGAAAAATTAATAAATAATAGAAGAATTGTGAATCTTCACTGAAGCAAACAAACCTATACCCAAAGACAGACATCGTGAAAGACATGAATAGAATAATCGAAAGAAAAATCTAATACCGACTGAGACTATTTTATATAGTTTAGGGCAGTGCTACTACCATCGTAACCCTATGAACAAATTATGATATGGTTCGGATCTTTGTGATTATTTACAAAAAAAAATCTAAACCAAATAATAGAACTATTAATTGAGAAAAAAAAAACTAATCCGGACCAATTTTTTTGGGATCAGATTGTAAATTGAATTTTTTGGTTTGATTCGATCTGGTTATGTGATTCTTATTTTTTTTCCTCACCTCTACCTAAGAATTATGTGACTTTAGAGTGCATATAATAATTGGAGACGGTACTTCGAGAGATTTTTTGACCGTGATACCCTAGTAAATTTTTAATTTTTTTAATAATTATATATTTACAAGAACTCAAATTTTCTTATCTAAACTAAACAATCCTCTATCTAAACTAAACAATCCTCTTTACAGATGATGTAATTGTTTTTTTCTGTCACAGTATCCAATGATTCAATTTGTATGCAGTATTCTATATTAGTGCAAGTTTCAATGAGATCGTGATCATTTTAAATTAAAATATATATGGTGAATAAAGAATTAGGGTGTTCATAATTGGTAAAGTATACATGTTTTGTCTTCTTCTTGTTTTATTATGCAATAATTTTTTTGGTGAATTTTTATTATGCAATAATTTGAGCTTTTGAAAATGGGATCTTGCTAGAACCAATGTCTCAATATGCTTCAACAGCACATCAACACGCAGTTTAATAATAATTAACAAAACGGCTTTTCAGTAACGTACGAAACCACGCGTAGTATGGTGAGTGGATTCAGTATTGCTCTTTATATACATGCATGGATTTTATTTTATCTTATGATAACACAGATAATTAAAAATAGCAAATTGATTAATGGAATCTATCTAATTCATTGCTTAATTAATTTTTAAATGTTAATTAATTATGTAGGTTGCAAGAGTTTAAACTCAAATATGTTGGTCAAAATTTACTCGATACCTTGTAATTTGACATATTTTTAACTAATTCTATAAATTTCTTAACAAATGAATTAGATTTTCCTAAATGACACCTGACATTTTGAAATTTGAAGCTTGGATATTAGTATTTAAATTCTGATTATTTGGGAATAAGTATATGTTAATATATTTACAATAAAATTACATTATGTAACAATATTGGAAAATATAAAATGCTCAATAAAAAAAATATCCCGCCCCCACTGTCAAATAATTGTTGCCAAATTTGAAGTACTTTTTCGCATAATTTGCCCTCGACTTTTGCCTAATGCATGTCAATATCAATCTCCTCAGTTGCTCTTACTGTAATCACAGTGTAATCTAGGATGATTGATGAACCTTGAGACAGAAAATAGCTAATATATGTGTCATTTTATGACTATTGAAGCTCCAACCACACAAAAATTTACTTTCTTGTTTCTTTCGCATCCTCCATGAAATAGAAAAAAGAAAAGAAAAAGAGTTAATCAAATCCATTATTGTCACATTATGTGGTGTACATCAGCACATGTATGCTTAGGTAATAAGATTTTGTTGGCGTTATATTTAACCCACTCGCCCAAAAAAAATTGTTCATATGTCTGTATGTGACATTACAGGCTACCGGCCAAATATTGGCGTCCTTATAAGCTACCTATTTCGACTCTACAATTATAAACATGTACACAAATTTGACCTTTTTGGACAATAAGCCAATCTCTAAAATCATTCCTCATAAAACAAGCAGTGGGAAGCCTCCTCCAATGCAGTCCATTTAAACTCCTGCTAAAGGTTTGCATGATTTAACTAACATACGTGTTATGTAGACTTATTAAAAGACATACTAAATCTAAAATAATAACACAAAATATCGTAAAAATTCAACAAATTTAAGGTTAAAATTATGATAATATTTTGGTATAAAAATTAACCTTTTAAAAAAGTGTCAACATAGTCTCGAACACTTTTTCTACATGCCTTGAAACAATAGTCATAAAAGAATATCAATGAATCCACACATATTAAAATCTTCTTATGCCTTTATATGAACACTTTTTCTACATGCCTTGAATGAGCTTAATAATTACATATTATTTTGAATGGTAACTTTTTTTACACCGTGTTACGGTTTGACAAAAATAAAAACTTTCTTGAATTTTACACCGCCTAATCCTGTGAGGCTATAAGGTCTTGGAAAAAGTACGTGCAATTTTTTTCTTAATCTTCCCCCGGTAATCAACTTAAAACTTAATTATATTAGTTAGTTTTTGGTCTCTCCTTATCACATAGATGAATTAACATAAGATAGCATAATTTTAGATTTCAAGTTAAAGCATAAACTACTACTATGCCAAACTATGATTGAAAACTCTATTCGAATATAATGTGAATTAACAGTGATTAAGTAAAACATGCACTAAGAACCTGGTGGCACTTAAAACATATTTGTTTATAGAAGTTCTAACTTGTTTCAAATATCATTCTAGAGTTGAATCAAGATGATTCATTTAATAGGTGTCATATCATCTGAGGCTTCACAAGTTGGTGGACATGGAATACATCGTGACCCACTTGGAAAACGATTGAAAGCTCAGTTGTCCCGTAATTTTTTCTTCCAAAAGATGGAAACACACACCAAAATTCTCCCACCAAACCTTATAAAACCACATGAATTCTCCTACCCATATATTCATGCACCACCCTTTCGTACAAACAAGACGTTGACCCTCTACATGTAATGATTCTAACGTAACAGTACTTTTTTACATTAATGTTTCTCGAAAAAAATTATAGATTACGACTACTACAATATCAAGTGTTACGGATCACATATAAAAAAGTTTTCCCCGCGTAAAAATATTCAACGCTTGCGAGACCTACCAACTCCAGTTAGACCTTGGAACCATACGTACTATTTGAATATAAATTATGAGTATATTAATTAGAGTAAAATTCACTCATTATAATCTATCATTTTCACGTTCCTCCTTTCACCGTCAGCTTTGCACACCCGTGATAGGGACAGATCAAAAGTAATTTGATCTCAATATGTACCTCACATGTGGATGATAATTATTGCTTCAAATCTGCACATCCATGCAACATTTCTGACTTGTCCCTATTACAAACCCCTTTTGATGCTTCTCGTTCTTTTGCTTCCACCGAACGCTAACTTCAAACTACCGAATATTCAGATATTCAATAACAAACTTAAATCGTCATCTCGGATTATATGAATCTTCTCCTTGCCAAATTTCGACACTGCAATAACGAAAGAAAAGTCAATAGAATGATAATCAACGTTTGGTGAGTAGGATGACAACGGATTTTGCCTTATTTTCAAAAGGTCGAAGGTTTAAACCCTAACTTTTGCGAATAAAGAAAACCTTACTTGAGAGAGAAACAAAGTACAAAGCGGTCTAAACTCCCAAAATTTTTAAGTATAGTAGGTTAAACTTAAAATTGACAAAAAAAGCAGTAGAATGGCAACACGTGATGCCGTGTTTTCCGGAAATTGAAAAACTTTAATTATGAAAGAAACAAAGTTTAATATCTTCTAAAGTTCAATATTTATTATACTAAGTATCTAATTTTTTTTAAAAAAAATACAACATTGCAATTCTCCTAAAAAAAATCAACACAGTAACGCCGAATAACCGCATGTCACCTATCATATAATGAAAATTTCGCTGTCATAAGAGATAGAAAATTTCCTTTTGGTACCTGTCATCACCAAACTTTTCCCATTTCTTTACTTGCCTTGTTTCAGAAAGAAGAAAAAAAAACTTTTGCTGGGACCTAGTTTGGGATAACGACTACCGGTATATTATTGAACCGACCTCCCGGCGGCAATAAAATAAATTTTTATTACTAATATATAATAAGATTGGATACGTACCGTGGGTTTTGAAAGCTCTATCAACTCTATTCTATTGCACGATAATAAGGAAATGCAGTTTTAAACATTGTTTACAAATAATTTTTTCTATAATATTTTTTCGTAGGAAATAAATTCTTAAAACTTTTAACGCCCCTTACCACTTTACAAGTCCCATCAATATTTGAGACTGGTATTAAACAACGGAAACTGTTGACGGAGTTTAATGTCCCTGATTTAATCTATTGTCAATTTAAATGTATCGTACGGCCAAAGAGATATAACTTACAATCATAGAACGTTGAAAAATTTAAAATGTTAAAGTTCAAACGAAAGTTATAGGGTAAAAAGTTACACTTAAAACTCATCGAACGATATGAAATAATCAAAATAACTTCACAGGTCTATGATATGGATCATATTTGGCCAGTTCTAATTGACTAACCATTGCTTATTTTTGTGTGGTAAATTTCTGATATTTATAATGTATTATTTTCCTATTCGATCCACCGGAAAGTGTGAAGACTGTTGATTACTTCTGTCAAGAGGTTGTTCGCAACGATGTTCGTCCCCACAATTCACAAATATGGGGACAATTTTGACCGTTCTCTTTGGGCGAGGTCGGAAACGGACCCTTTGTGGCCTTTCAAGTTGATGGGCTCGTCCATGATGGGCCCATTTGGGTTTCAAGTAATAAAGCAGCCCAGCAATTCTTATTCTGTATGGCCCATTGAACCGAGAATTTTGTTTGAGTGATCACAAGAATCAATTTATTTTGGTAAATGACCATCAAGGTAAAAAAAAATAAGTCAAATTTTGAAATACTAAATTCTTAAATATTTATATTTTCTTATGCTATTGGGTTACGAACTGTTGATGAGTTATTGAACTTGTACATTGACCCAAAAAAGGGTATCAATGGTTGTTACACCAACTTATAAAAAAATGGATGTTAAACTATAGTAGTTGATCACCGGCTAAGGAATGACAATCTTTTTATGGAGACTAGTAACAACAATTGACGGCCAATAGTTGATCACTGGATATAAGGAATGTCACGTTCGTGGCGCACATTTACCAATGTTTGTAAAAGAGATTCAGAAAATAACTATTTTTTTTCATTTTTCAATTACTCTGATCTGACCGAAAATTTTTTTATACAAAATATTTTGTTAAATAATTATGTCTAGTTAAAATGAAAAATAATTTTGAATATTTTAAACTTTTATTGCAAAGTTATCAATTATGGATATTAAAATTTATTCTTTAATCACTTTTAATTATAAAAAACAAAAAATGTTTGGCAATTTGTTGTGGAACGGCCGTTTCAATGGAGTGAACCACTCAATTCAACTTGAACATCACTTTAACCGTTCTCTATTTTTTTTTTGTATTTATGACCTAGATTTTTATGGAATCACGGTTTAACGGGCAAGTTTTTGTTTGTAAGTTCAAACTTGATAACTCTAAAAAACCTATTTAAACTGTTTAAACCGACTGTCCTATTCATGTATTTGCTAGATGACTAGAATCGCACTTTTATTACCTAGCACCTTCGTTCACTTGTAAAGTTTTAAATAGATTTCCAGGAAAAAGTAAATGATAAGCACAACTTGACTATATTACCTGACAAGTCAGCTAATTTCATGTTAGTCAACGGGCACAGAAGTTCAGCAGGTGATAAAGCATTGACTATTAAGGCTGGCAAAGTAGAGCCCATCTTTCCTTTTTTGAATATAAAGCAGATTCCACCTCATGGATAAGGAATGGCGACTCTTCAGGGTCAAAGATTTCATTCTTGTAGCCGCATTTCTTGTCTAAGTTCTAGCCTCCGTTGGAGTAGTAGTAGTAGATCTGTGATGTCCTAATAATATTTTTACTTTAAATTTTAAGAATATAAAATAAAATTAATTCTATGATAAGAGATTGCTGACTCTTTTAATCAAAAATAATATTCTAGTTTGCTCTTCAAGTAATATTATACTTGCATTTTCTTAATCATATCGGTTTATGTTTCACTAATAAAAATAATTATGAGAGTTATTCATATATAAAAGTGTAAATAGTACTCCTTTCCGAATAAGTTAAATGAAGAAACCATTCACAAATTCAATTTTTCTCGAGACTCAATACTTCGTTATATTTTTTTCTTTCTCCGTCCAGCTGTGATACATAGTATTTATTTAGTCGAGCATAAATTCAAACCGGCCCATGCTCATTTTGCGGATCTCTGCAAATATATCTTATATTAATATGTTATCTTATCTTTAATATATTGTATCCAATACAGTCAACCATCGATAATACAACTTATCACTTATACAAAAAATACAGTCGACCTGGTTCCCCATATGATTTATACATATATCAGGATCTCTTTTATCACGCTGTTGATATCATTATTAAGCTTTTCATTGAGTTTTTTTTAATGATATGCATACTTATGGATTAAAAAAATTGATCTAAACGATAAAATAAATTTGTTTTATTTATAAAAGTTTAAATTTCAATTTTATGAGAGTAAAAGATACCACTCTAAAAATTATTTTTAAATAGAAATTGAGTTTAAGTACCATAACTTCACGAAAAACAATCTCATGGATCTTGCTAGCTATATTTAATTGAGTTGGTGTGACAGGTAATGTTGTTTCACACATCACACTTAATCAATCTTGCTAAACTAACATCAAAATATTCGAATGTTAAATCTCATTGTTTCGAACTATACTATTGCAAATTAACTTTTATGAATTACCGAGTTTGTCGGTTGATGCGCTTGTTAAACTCCAAGGAGAAAACAACTAATATAGTGACTTTTTTTCTTCTGAAAAGTAACTAAGCTAGTTACTAAAATAAACAGCATGAAAGAACGAGATCGAAAACTAATCGTGACTTAATATGAATACTTATTTAGCCAACTAATCATCTTCGGACCACTGTATTAATTTGTTGTTATTACAAATTTTGCCTAATATATAACGGTGGGATGAAAGATTGCACGACGTACATTGTGTAAGCGACAAGATCCAGCCACGGATACTTGTCTGAGTCGTCTCATTCTTTGGTTCCATGTGATCTCGATTTCAATTAGTTTCTTAATTAGTCAAAAGCTCGAAATAATAATTCTTTCGGGAGTGGAAACAATTTTCTTATAACGAGCTCTTTATAGCTTAGTCTAAAATTTACACACATGGAAAATTTCATGATATGGACCAGGGCACTAAAAATGGAGGCCTACATTCTTCCCTCATCAAACCCGTGCAAGTAATTACCTCCTCTCGAAAGTAAGATGCTTATCACTTATGTTTAGCGTAGTGGTCGTTAGATGTATTTTCAACTCCGAAACAAAAATTTCAGCTTACATCATAGTTGTTGGAGGGAGACAATTTAAAATGAAAATAAGTGTTTTATAAATGCAATAACATATCTTTTTTTTATAATTTCAATAACATATCTTGATATTCATGTTTCTTGCTTAAGTCGTATCAATGAAGCAATTCAAGCTAGCTGAGAAGGCGTGTTGGCCACTTTGAGCCCTACTTTCCTCGAGTCGAAAGCACGTTCCTTGGGCTGCTCCGAATATAAATCCTATCTTAATAAGGATGATCACTTCATTTGGATTCTCAAAATCTCTTTCTTTCTCTGTTTTATTATACTATTAGTAAGGAACTAAGTCAAAATGTGTGTTGTACAATTTGAAAAGTTTATTATGGTTACGGAATCGTCAGTTTCACAATTAAAAAAAAAATAGAATCTGAACCAAAATGTTATTGCAAAGTTATGAGACGATTCATGAACTCGGTAGCTATTTTTTTGAAAAAAATAGAGAAATTAATGGTTAAATTTTGACCTGGTTTAACAGTACTTGAGCTTTCAATTTCACGAGTTCATAATTAAGATAGTTGACGGCTAAAAAAATCGTACCCATGGTCGAGGACCCGATTGAACAGTTCTACTCCAACCAAGTCGAGGCCTAATTTGTGTTGCCAAATATAGACACGGAGAGGAAAACCA